>CAJNDS010000336.1:197500-222500 GCA_905221605.1 Symbiodinium natans
TTTAGGTGTTAGGGTTTAGGGTTTAGGGTTTAGGGTTTAGGGTTTAGGGTTTAGGGTTTAGGGTTTAGGGTTTAGGGTTTAGGGTTTGGGGTTAGGGTTTAGGGTTGTTTTTTTTTTTCAGCGCTTTAGAGGTTAGGAATGAAACGGCCTTAGCCTTTCAGGGCATTTAGAGAGAGTTTTGGGGATGCAGGGATGTAGGGTTTTAGGGGTCAGAGCTTGAGAGCCTTCGGGCTTTAGGATTCAAAATGTTCGTGGCTGCAGGGTTTGCGCCTTGTGTTCGGGTCTTTAGAGAGGTGCAAACCAAGGACCCCTCAAGCCCAAAGAGCCCCAAAAGCACTGGAAGCCTCAACCAGAACACACCAGGTCTAGATCCTACTGCTCAGGGCTCAGGGTATCAACAATTTAGGGTTCAGGGTTGAAGGGCTTCTGGTCACCCTTTAAGGAGGGTGTAGGGTAGGCTTAAGGGTTTAGGGTTTTGCCTAAAATGAGTCCATGAAGATGAGACAGGTGCGCAAGATAGGGATTCTGACAGTTTGTGAAAAGCCCCCGAGGCTCTCAAAAACATAAAGCCCTGAACCACCCGAAGCCCGACTAAACCCTAAACCCTAAACCCTGAACCCTAAACCCTAAACCCTAAACCCGAAACCCTAAACCCTAAACCCTCTACACCCACCCTGGACTCAAGGCTGAGGCCGACCTACAACCTCTATTGCGACCCAGGTCCCCCCTAAACCCTAAACCCTAAACCCTCAACCCTCAACCCTAAACCCTAAACCCTAAACCCTAAACACTAAATCCTCCCAAGGGGTCATGCTGTCCGGCCTATGCTCTGTAGCCCTGCAACCCTAAACCCTAAACCCTCCCAAGGGGTCATGCTAAACCCTGAACCCTAGACCTTCCTGGGACGTCCTGATATTGCGCACCCGAAGCCTTGCTGTTCAGGCCTCGAAATGAGACACAAAGTGTTAGATGACCCTTCACAGACGGGCCATGGCCCTCCACAATCGGGCCATGGCTGCTCTTCGCATTTCACGAAGCTTTCGAAGCAAGTCTGCATTCCCAACCTTCACAGCTTCTGCACCATATTACGGCAAACCCTAAACCCCAAACCCTAAACCCTAAACCCTAAACCCTAAGCCCTAAACCCTAAACCCTAAACCCTAAACCCCTAAACCCCTAAACCCCTAAACCCCTAAACCCCAAACCCTTCAATAGCCTTGGGAGTCGCTGCAGAGCTCTTGTATTCGGTCGTCGTCTTCGTCCACCTTGTAGGCCATGAAGGGCCTGCAAGCAAGGTCCAAGCATTTAGGGTTTAGGGTTTAGGGTTGAGGGTTTAGGGTTTAGGGTTTAGGGTTTAGGGTTCAGGGTTTAGGGTTTAGGGTTCAGGGCTTCCGGTACCCAAAAAAAACAATAACACCTAAAGCCTGGGTGAACCCTATAATCCCTCGCCCTACTATCCCCGCGGAAAGGCTGAAGGCTTCTGGGTCTACAGCGAATAGACGGGGTTGTTAAGCAACTTAAGATTAAATGACCACAAGGAAAGCCCACGGCCGACGAAATCTTCGTGTTCTGGCAACCTAAACCCTAAAATCTAAAAACCCAAACCCTAAACCCTAAACCGAAGCTTCAGCGTCTCCTAAAACCCAAAGCTTCAGCGTCTCCTACACACGAAGCCCTGACTAGCCCTTCGACTGAGTTGCGCTACTCTAAGAACCCTCAGGGCAGGCCTTCATTTCCCTCAATCGCCCCCGTAATTGGCCTTAATAACCCTAAACCCTAAACCCTAAACCCTAAACCCTAAAGCCCCTTGGAGTGTTTGTCGGGGGGGGTATCTAAACTATGGGCGTTAATGGCAGAAAACGATCCCACGAACATCCCCCAAAAGAAGGGCCGCTGACTTCGATCAAACCCTCAACCCTAGACAGTACACCCCAAAACCCTAAACCTTAAACCCTAACCCCTGAACCTTAAACCTTAAACCCTAAACCCTAAACCCTAGACCCTAAACCCTAAACCCTAACCCTAAACCCTAAACCCTAAACTCTAACCCTAAACCCTAAACCCTAAACCCTAAACTCCAACCATAAACTGTCTTCGAGGCTTCGGATCTCATTCAGCTTGCTAATCGGGGCCAGAGGCAACCTTGGGCCCGACGTCCGGATCCGACATGGCGACGCCCGAAGGGATGCCAATCCCTAAACCCTAAACCCTAAACCCTAAACCCTAAACCCTAAACCCTAAACCCTAAACCCTAAACCCTAAACCCTAAACCCTAAACCCTAAACCCTAAACCCTAACCCTAAACCTCCAAACCCCTAATCCGTGAAGCCTGAAAAGCAATCCGAGTCCCAGGAGCGACACGTCTGTCTGGTCCAAGCCGATCAGCGTGAAGGGATTGTTTGGGATGACGTCCGAATACCTCGAAGACAGCTTACAGTTTAGGGTTGAGGGTTGAGGGTTTAGGGCGACAGCTTACAGTTTAGGGTTGAGGGTTGAGGGTTTAGGGCTTAGGGTTGCGAGGTTTGCCAGGAATGTTCATGACAGACAAGTGATCCGGAGAACCTTTGTGTTTCTTCGAAACCATAGTACTTTAGCTGGACAACTCAGTCCTCAAGAACCTAAACCCTAAACCCCACAACCCACAACTCTAACGGTAGTTACATGGTCTCTTGATATTTTTGGCCCTTAAACGGGGACCTTGTATATACCACTGAAATACCCCATACAACCCAAGGGCTGATACTCCAGACACCTTTTAAAAGGAGGCAAGGGACCATACTAGGACCATGTAGCTACTCTTAGAAGAACCCACAACCCTAAACCCTAAAACAACCCTAAGTTCTAAAACGACCCACAACCCGCAACCCTAAACCCTAAACCCTAAAGTCTAAACTCTCCTTTCAGCTGTTAAAGTGGCGCTGAGGTACTGTTCTGGGGTTTAGGGTTTGGGGTTTAATTAGGGTTTAGGGTTTAGGGCTTGTGCATCGAAGCCGCTGCATGTTGACGAAGAACATGAGGCCGCCATAGATGAAGATGGGGATGTGCGATGCGTAGTAAAGCAGGTTCAGCTTCCTGAACCCTAAACCCTAAACCCGAAACCCTAAACCCCAAACCCTAAACCTAGACCCAGGAGTAACCTCGGGTAAAGAGTAGGAACGAGGCAGTTGGGTTTAGGGCCCACTTGCTGGTTCGTAGGTAGCTAGAACTCGGGTCAGAAGCAGTCTAGCTAGGGTCATAAATTACTTACTTCGGGTTTAGGGTTTAGGGTTTAGGGTTTAGGGTTTAGGGTTTAGGGTTTAGGGTTTAGGGATATAACTTACAACTTCTATCTCGCATCCCTACCGATACCTATCCTTGTACCTGATTTACAATGTGTAAGAATAGAAGTCCTGGCCCCTAAATCCTACGCCCTCATCGACTCAGCACTACCCATGAATCGTCAAGAAAACACTCAACCGAACCCTAAACCCTAAAATTTACTCCTCAAACCTAAGCCCTCAAGCTCAGGCTGCCTTTAACGTGATTCGCGTGCAGCGCCGGCTCCAGCACCCTGTACCATGGTCATCATCACCCCAAGCCTGCAACCCTAAACCCTAAACCCCAAACTCTAAACCCTAAACGCTAGCCCGAAACCCTGAACCCTAAACACCAAAACCCCAAATCTCAAACCCTAAACCGTAAACCTCAGGGCTTAGGCCCTATAGGCCCTAAAGCCTTTCACTACGATCCCTGACTCACCGTCTTGCAGAGCGTGGCGCGGGTTGGTGAGGATGACCCGCTTCGGCAGCGAAAGCCGTGGGAACGGAAGGAAGTCCAGAATTGCGCTCATGGCTTCGATCAGACTACGGCTATAAGGGTTCGGGGATGAAAATGATTGGGGTTTAGGGTGGAGGTTTGGGATGTTTAGGGTTTGGGGTTTGGGGTTGAGGGCTTGGGGCTGGGGTTTCAGGGTTTAAAGTTTGGGGTTTAGGGTGCGGGGTTTGGGTTTAGGGTTGAAGGCTTAGGGTTCAAGCTTTTGAGGTTTAGGGTTTAACGCTGGGGCTTAAGGTTTTTGATGTTTAGGGTAGGGTTTAGGGCTTAGGGTTTAGGGTTTAGGGTTTAGGGTGTAGGGCTTAGGGTTTGGGGATTGCTGAGGGTTGAGCAGGGGCCGTGTTTAGGCCTCAGGGAGCTTGGGTCCAATTAGGGCGTGGCGCCCTTTGCAAGAAACCCTAAATCCTGAACCCTAGCCCTAAACCCTAAACCCTAAACCCTAAACCCTAAACCCTAAACCCTAAACCCTATAAATCCTGAAGGTCCCTACCTCCGCCTCTCCCACATGCCCTGAGCCGACCGACGGCCGCGGAGGCGGCTTTGGTTGTCGGGGTTCCGCGGAATTCCGGGTTTCGGGTTTAGGGGTTTAGGGTTTAGGGTTTCGGGTTTAGGGTTTAGGGTTTCGGGTTTAGGGGTTTGGGGGTGTAGGGTTTAGGGCCACAGCTTTGGCGTTGGGCTTGTTTTTAGCCCCCCGAATTTTGTAGGCTGCAGGGTGTGCAGGGTGTAACCCTAAACCCTAAACCCTAAACCCTAGACCCTAAACCCTAAACAGTGATGTAGGGGTTTGGGTTCACGAAAATTGTTCGGGTTTAGGGTTTAGGGCTAAGGTTTAGGGCTAGGGTTTAGGGCTTTGGGTTTAGGGCTGGAGTGGAGCCCTTACATTATTCATTACTCATGATCTTGTTGCTACGGCGGCTCTTCTGTGTCATTCGCTTCTCATATTCTGCTAGACCCAAGAGCGACCCAGGAACAAACAGGGTGCCCTTTTTGGTTCAAACGGGAATGTAAGGCAACCCCAACCGTAAAAAAAAAAATGAGGGCCTTCTCCGGGTTCTAGTCTGGCTGACGGACGTCACGGGCTCTTGTGGCAAGCCGAAGCTCAAACCCATGAAGGAAGACTTCGCAAAAACAAATATTTACTTCGAACATCCCCACCTTAGCACTGCAGGGTCTCTGGGGTTGGGCACTTCAGGGAGTCTCTTGGGTTGGGAACTTCAGTTCTGGCGTTTGGCGCTCCAGGTATTCTCTGGCACTCCAGGGAGTCTCTGGGTTGGGCACTCCAGGAAGTCTCTAGGGTTTAGGGTTTAGGGTTTAGGGTGTAGGGTTTAGGGTTTAGGGTTTAGGGTTTAGGGACTGGGCGAAGAGGGAGAAGAGTTCCGGGCGAGGAGAAGAGTTGAGGTTAACCACCCCACGCCGAAGGTGGGGCACAAAAAAAAAACAAGAGCCGTCGAGCGCTTTCGAAGGTCTCACTCAAGAAGGCACAGACCCCGAACTGTAAACTGTAAGCCTTAAACCCTGAACCCTAAACACCCAAAACCCAAAACCCAAAACCCAAAACCCAAAACCCAAAACCCAAAACCCTAAACCCTAAACCCTAAACCCTAAACCCTAAACCCTAACAAACCTGAACAAACAACCGGTGCCTTGCAATGCCGGGCTCCAAGCTTCGAACGTGGCCATGAAAAGAATCCCCGGCAATTCAGGTTTAGGGTTTAGGGTTTAGGGTCTAGGGTTTAGGGTCTAGGGTCTAGGGTTTAGGGTTTAGGGTTTAGGGTTTAGGGTTTAGGGTTTAGGGTTTAGGGTTTAGGGTTTAGGGTTTAGGGTTTAGGGTTTAGGGTTTAGGGTTTAGGGTTTAGGGTTTAGGGTTTAGGGTTTAGGGTTTAGGGTTTAGGTTTAGGGTTTAGGGTTTAGGGTTTAGGGTTTAGGGTTTAGGGTTTAGGGTTTAGGGTTTAGGGTTTAGGGTTTAGGGTTTAGGGTTTAGGGTTTAGGGTTTAGGGTTTAGGGTTTAGGGTTTAGGGTTTAGGGTTTAGGGTTTTGGGTTTAGGGTTTAGGGTTTAGGGTTTAGGGTTTAGGGTTTAGGGTTTAGGGTTTAGGGTTTAGGGTTTAGGGTTTAGGGTTTAGGGTTTAGGGTTTAGGGTTTAGGGTTTAGGGTTTAGGGTTTAGGTTGGGATGTTCCTCCTTATTCTAACAGCCCTTAAGAGTGATTATAATCGGGGGTACTAGAATCCCTATCAAGGACAGTTCCCAAGTTTATGGGGTGCAGGGCCTGAAGACCCTAAAATCCACATCCTGGCTACCCCGCATGTGTGCGCGGCCTGGAACGCATCACCCTCATCGACCAGCAGCTGCCTGTCACGTCTCAGGCCACCAGAAACTCTCCTAAAGCAAGAGACCAAGAACCCAAAACTCTAACCCCAACCCCACCAAAAAACAAACAAACCCTAAAGCCTAAACCCGCCAAAAGCTCAACTCAAAACCCTAAACCCTAAACCCTAAACCCTAAACCCGAAACCCTAAACCCTTAAACCTTAAACCCTAAACCCTAAACCCTAAACCCTAAACCCAAACCCAAACCCTAATACCCAAAACCCTAAACCCGAAACCTTAAACCTGGCATCCCTGAGCCCCGCTCCCCTCAAACAGCGCCAGCCTTCTGCAGCGGCCCCCCCCCACCAGAGCTCTGAAAGCCCTACAGCTAGGGTTTAGGGTTTAGGGTTTAGGGTTTAGGGTTTAGGGTTTAGGGTTTAGGGTTTAGGGTTTAGGGTTTAGGGTTTAGGGTTTAGGGTTTAGGGTTTAGGGTTTAGGGTTTAGGGTTTAGGGCCCCATACTCAGAAGCCACATTCTCTCCGATAGGGGACTCCCAAAGAACTTCTTACAAGCGTGCACGAGGTGGCGTGAGATGGAGGATGTGCATGAAGCTCTCTTCCGTCAGCGCGGGGTACCTCGCGGATGCAGTGCTGCTTGGCGGCCGTCAGTGCCACACGAAAGCCCGAGACCCCAAACAGTAAACAAATCCCACAACCCTAACCCCCCCCTCCCCACCCCTCTCTATACTAGCCCTTTAGGGTTTAACCTTAATTAAGCTTAATTATCCTCAAATAGCCTTATAATTATGGGAGGAAGCTAAGGGGGGGAGTATAGAGGGGGAACCCATGAAAACCCTGAGGCGACTCTACCCCCCAAAAGAAGGAATCCCAATAAAAGGGTACCCCTTCCCTAAGCCCTGAACCCAAGGGCTCCAATTGTAGTTCCTTTTTGGGTTACTTATAGGGGAATTTAGTATGATAAAAAAAAGTTACTACATAGGAGCCTTTGGGTAAACCCTGAACCCATCTCAACCCTATACCCTATCTGGATGCAGAGCGTCAGATTTCAGAGGTTGAACGTTGCGGGCTGGCTCAATGGATACCCAAACCTTAAAGGGCCCAGCAAACGGGTTTAGGGTTTAGGGCTTTTGGGGCTTGGGGTTTGGGGTTTGGGGTTTGGGGTTTAGGGTTTAGGGACGGGACCCCCCCCCCCCCCCACAAACCCTTTCATACTAAATACGCCCCAATGTTCTCCCTAACAAGCACTCGAACAGTACGCCAGACAGTACTTCGCAGTATGCAATGGACATTCAAAGTTTCGTGTTCTGTGGTTCCATGCTAACTTCTGTGATCGCGCAGCTGGACGATTCTACTTGTGAACAAGCCCGAACAACACCGCGGCATGCTTCCATAACAGGGCCCTTAAGGGCGGGAAGTTCAGGATATGTAACCCAAGGTTCTGCAAGAGTACTCCCCACTACCCCCAAAGGCCTAGGTACCTACCCCCCCCATAAAGCCGCCCTCCCTTCAGACCCTCCCATTCCTAATTAGGGAGGGTGTTGCTTACTCTTTCAGGAGGAGGTCGACCCTATGCCCGTCGAACGCTGACCCAAAGCTGGGTTCGTGTATAGGGCTGAAAGGGTATCCTACAATTAGGATACCACAATAAGGACAGCAATTTTCTGTACTACAAAACCCTATTCTTGATATCTTCACTTGCGTTCCGTAAGGAGAACTCAGCCAGGGAAGAAGAGGAATGGCCGGTTCTTAGTAGGGATTGAGAAACTGACATACTTTCCTCATTCCCGACTAAAAACCAGGGAGAGGAGGGCAGGCGGGGTGGGGTGGGGGGTGCTGGAAGTCCAAGGTCATCAGGACCAACGACACCTGGCATCTCAGTTGACGGTTGACCCCTGAACCCTATACCCTAAAGCCTAAACCCTTAACCCTAAACCCCTAAACCCCTAAACCCCTAAACCCCTAAACCCCTAAACCCCTAAACCCCTAAACCCCTAAACCCCTAAACCCCTAAACCCCTAAACCCCTAAACCCCTAAACCCTAAACCCTAAACCCCTAAACCCCTAAACCCTACCTAAACCCTAAACTAAGGGCATGCTTCCAGAGGGCGCTATGGCATCAGAAGGCTTGGAGAGGAGACATGTAGACTTGGGTTTAAAGTTTAGGATTTAGGATTTAGGGTTTGGGGTTTGGGGTTTAGGGTTTTGGGTCTCGGGGTTTCGGGGTTCGGGTTTCGGGTTTAGGATTGGGGTTTAGGGTTTCGGGGTTAGGTTTCTTTTTTTTTTTTTTTGGGGGGGGGGGGGGGGGGTTTAGGGTTTTTTGGGTGTTTAGGGGGTTTAGAGGTTGAAGGGCTGGAGTTCGGTGGGGCAAAGGGGTCAGCCGGGCTTAGGATTCAACTTCGGGCTATGGGATTGAAAACTCAGCTCGCCGACCCCATACCTCATCAACCCTAACCCTAAACCCTAAACCCTAAACCCTAAAAACTGAATCCCTTAGCGCAACTTGTGGACCCTGAACCTTATATCATGGGACTCTACCCGGGACCCAGGTTGTACCCTTGGGTTTGGGGGAAAGGGCCATTATCAGGAGCCTATTGAGGGAAGCCCTTTAGGGTACAACCTTAGGGGCACGAGTATTGACCCCTTGATTATAAACCCTAAAGGGCCCTTATATAGACCCACAAAAGGGAGCTTGCTGGCGCGCCCCTATCTTTCAGCAACATAGTCAGCCCCCAGTCCTAGAATCCCCATTCCAGCAGCCCCAAGTCCGAAGAAAGAATCAAGAAGGGGATCAAGGCCCTAAACCCTAAACCCTAAACCCTAAACCCTAAACCCTAAACCCTAAACCCTAAACCCCGAACCCTAATTTTTGGAGGCCCCGACCCCCCCCCCCCCCCTCACCTGCTGCTGGAGGCTCTGCCAGACGTTGCGCTTGGAGTTGGCGAGCTCTGTGAGCACGTTGCGGAGGAGCTGTGGGGCAGTCAGCATACAAGGACCCATGGTTCGGATCGCCTCCCCGCCATCGCCCCCACCACACGACAAGGGTTTAGGAGTTTTTTTTAAACCGAAAGTCATACACCCTATATACAAAAAATGACAAGACCGTAGCCCCTGAAACACAGGCCGGACATCCTAAACCGGAAATCCTAAACCCCAAGCCCCAAAACCTCCAAAACCCTTAAAGCCCCGTTAAGGGCTTAGGGCCCAATTGTTAGTTCAAATGTGCCAAGAGTGGCCCATGAATCAGATCAAGCCCACCAGGGTTTAGGGTTTAGGGCGTAGGGAAAAAAGCTAAAAGTCCTCAGCCCCCCCACCCAAAAAAACACCAAAGCCCCCGTCAGCGAACCCTGAATCCTAAACCCTAAACCCTAAACCCTAAACCCGAAACCTTGTTGAAACAAGCGGGTTCCCCAGCAATGCCCTGCTTAGCTTATGAGATGTAACCGAGGGGGAAACCTCTAAACCCTAAGACCTAAACCCCTTAAGGTTTAGGGTTTAGGGTTTAGGGTTTAGGGTTTATAAGGGTTTAGGGTTTAGGGTTTAGGGCTACGACTGGGCACCCCAGTGAACACACGTGAGGGAAGAGGACCCCCACACCCTTAACTTTAAAGCCTGAAGCCATAACAAGCAAACACTCTTGACCCTAAACCCTAAGCCCTAAGCCCTAAACCCTTAACCCTAAACCCGAAACCCGAAACCCTAAACCCTAAACCGTAAACCCTAAACCTAAACCCTAAACCCTAAACCCCACTCAAACTTCCTAAGCTAGGGGCACGGAGGCCCTGCGAGCCTCTCGGAACGGCCCTTCCCCGGGCGCGTTTTCGGCTTCGGCCGCCTCAGGAAGCATCCAGGGCAAGGGTTTAGTTTAGGAGTTTAGGAGTTTAGGGGTTTAGGGTTTAGGGTTTAGGAGTTTAGGGGTTTAGGGTTTAGGGTTTAGGGTTTAGGGTTTAGGGTTTAGGGTTTAGGGTTTAGGGTTTAGGGTTTAGGGTTTAGGGATTCCCTGAATAGGGTTCAGGGTTTTGAGTGTAGAGTTCAGGGTTTAGGGATACCCCCTGAATAGGGCTAAGGGTATCGGGCTTTGGGTGTAGGATTATGGAGCCTAGAGCTTAAGGTGTAGGGTTTATGGTTTGGGGTTAAGGGGTATGGGGTTCAGGGTTCGGAGCTGTCCAGTCCTTTCTCTAGATCCGAGAACTCGCCACTCCACGCCTGAGACCCTCAAGCCAAGCCGTGAACCCTAAACCCTAAACCCTAAACCCTAAACCCTAAACCCTAAACCCTAAACCCTAAACCCTTCGTTGAACAAACCTTCGACACGATCCCCAAGCGGGCAACTAGGCCTGCCTCGCTCCGAATGAGATGCCATGCGTAGAGGAACTGGTGCCTGTACCTGGTCCAGGCGATGGTTTAGGGTTTAGGGTTTAGGGTTTAGGGTTTAGGGTTTAGGGTTTAGGGTTTAGGGTTTAGGGTTTAGGGTTTAGGGTTTAGGGTTTAGGGTCTTCTATACTCCCCTTAGAGCCTGAATACAAACAATATGTTTATATCCTCTTCGGACTTTATATAAGCAAAAATAGAAGAATGCTTTTTGTTTTTTAATAACCTCTTGGGTTTTATATAAACCAAAATACAAAAGACAACTCCCAAGGGGATATAGTTTAGATGGGTCCCGTAGTATGGGCCCTTAAAAGGGGACCCCTTGTATACCCTGTAGAACCCAAGGGCCCGGGCATCAGAACCCTTCAAAGAGTGTAAGGGACCATATTGTGTGATTATGGTGCAGGGCTTCAGGGCCCTAAACACAGAACAAATAGAAATTGTATGTGGTACCATCGTGAGTTTCCAAAGTTGTTTGTCTAAACAACTGACAATCCGAGCTTCAGTACATGAATCCAACCCGCGTTGGTCTCAAGCGAATCCAGGGGGAGTTTTCCGGGGTCCACAGGGTTGCACAAAATCCCAGAAACCTGCTGGAACGCCGATTGTTTGGTCTGGAAAGGGTCCCTGCCACACCCCAGATGTCAACAGTTGCAAGCCAGAGTTCAGGGGCCCTGGAGTCCAGAAAGCACCCGAAAGACTCCTCCCCTCCTCGCCTGCCCCCCCCCCATCCGTTCCAAAAACACACACACAAAGGGTTTAGGGTTTAGGGTTTAGGGTTTAGGGTTTACGGTTTAGGGTTGAGAGGCAAAGCAAAGAACAAAGACACTCGCTCAAAACTGCCCCCCCAAAACTCTGGACTTGAGCCCTCTACAAGTTCTACAAACCCCAACCCGTCTGGGGCACAAGAAGTTGCACAAGTGCTCGTAGAGCTGCGCGGTGCAAGCAACCACGTGGCTCGGATCCTCGGGCATTTACAAAGTTGGGAGGACGCCTGGGAGTCTGGGTGTATGAGTATCTCCGACTGTTCAGGGTTTAGGGCTTCAGGGTTTGTGGCTTTGGTAGGGCTGTAAGAGCTTCAGGGACTGGGGGTTCGGGGGTTTCAGGGTCTTCAGGGTGTAGGGTTTAGGGTTTAGGGTTGAGGGTTGAGGGTTTAGGGTTTAGGGCTTATGGTTTGGGGCTGTAGGGGTTTCGGAGTTCCGGGGCTTTGGGGGTTTGGGGCTTTGGGGCCTCAATGTTGGGACTTCGTGTCGACTTTACGGGATAGCACTGCACTAGGGTAGGCTCGGGGGCCGAATAAACATTAACTTTTTATGCCTTTGCAAGGATTATATAGGGATTAGGGGGTACGAACAGTTAAAAAATGTAATTACCCTAAACCCTAAGCCCTAAACCCTAATCCCCAAACCCTAAACACTAAATCAACCCCTGCGGCTTTTCTGCGCGGCTAGGCGGGGAGCAGCCGCGTCAGGGAGGTGTTCTCCCCAACTCCGGGCTGAACCCTGAACCCTAAACCCTAAATCCTAAACCCCTAAACCCTAAACCCTTAAACCCTAAACCCTAAACCCTAAACCCTAAACCCTAAACCAGCATGTTGACCTTTTTTATGAAGCCCACCTTTGGGGGAAAGGGTGTAAGCTTAGGGTTCCAAGTATGGGCCTCCCTTGTGATAGACCCCTTACAAACACAAAATTCAACCCTAAACCCCAAACCCTAAACCCTAAACCCCAAACCCGAAACCCTAAACCCTAAACCGATCTAAGATCTGGCGCTCTAAGGGATGGCATTCGGATCACGCTGCTCCAAGACCTTCCACCACACATCGCCGCGCTTCACGCATGCCTTGGCACGTGCGCTTCATGGCCCATGCACCGTCGTCTTACGTAGGTTCAAAACAGCCCTAAACCCAAAAGCCCAAACCCTAAACCGGAAACCCTAAACCCTAAACCCTAAACCCTACCAGGGATCTGAACAGTAATCCTGGGTGCGACATTGCTCCATTTGATGGTCTCGAACCTTGCCTCGTAGCATTGCGTCACGCTGGCCACAGACCCGCTTTTGCCGGCCCAGTAGCAATCGAAGCCAAGCGTGTCCAGCATCTCCTTTGTTCATACCCCAATATGGGTTCAGGGTTTAGGGTTTAGGGTTTAGGGTTTAGGGTTTAGGGTTTAGGGTTTAGGGTCTAGGGCTCCGAAAAAAGAAGAGTTGTGTGCTGTTGGGGGCACCCAAACTATCAGGACTAGAGTATGTTGGGGCATCCTCGGGTGGCCTTGGGATGTTCTCCCTTCTACTAACAGTCCTCAATGTGGATTATAATAGGGGGTACTAGAATCTAAACCCTAAACCCTAAACCCTAAACCCTGAACCCTAAACCCTAAACCCTAAACCCTAAACCCTGAACCCTAAACCCTAAACCCTAAACCCTAAACCTATTAAGGACTCGTTAGTATAAGGGGGAACATCCCAAGCGTGGCCCCATTTTGGTGGGGGGAAATGCCCAAAATCCCCCATCAACTATGTAGAAGAATCGCAGGAATGTCTCAGAGGTGCAGCAGCTCCCATGTTATGTACCAAGACCACAAAAAATCAAAAAAAACTTACCCTAAACCCCAAACCCAAACCAACCCTAAACCCTAAACCCTAAACCCTAAACCCTTTACCCTAAACCCTAAACCCTAAACCCCTAAAGCCTAAACCCCTAAACCCTTTGCCCTAAACCCTAAGCCATTGCTTTTGGGCTGTTTGCCTTTGTGATGGCTAAGAATCCACCACGGAGAGGAGTGTCTGCCTGGACCAGTGAGAGCCCTTTATGTCCCGGTGGACCTGCAGCAGGGCACACCCCCGCCCTGCAGCCCTAAGAGTAGGGTTTATAGGGTTTAGGGTTTAGGGTTTAGGGCTTAGGGCTTAGGGCTTAGGGTTTAGAAGCCGAGCCCCCTAAAACAGTATCCCGCTGGGTGACCTCGAACAGGAGGTACCGGACCATCCGCAAGGTTTGCTTTGAACCCGCCAGGATGGCAGGGTCGGCGCCCTCGGTATCCACCAGCATCGCGTCCACGCGCGGGAGCCGCAGCCTGCGATCAGAACACATGACCAGGGTTTAGGGTTTAGGGTTTAGGGTTGTTAGGGTTTTTAGAGTTTTTAGGGTTTTTAGGGTTTTTAGGGTTTTTAGGGTTTTTAGGGTTTTTAGGGTTTTTAGGGTTTTTAGGGTTTAGGGCTACTATATCCCCCTCTATACTACCCCCCCTAGCTTCCCCCATAATTAAGGCATGACGGGCCAAGGCCACAGGCTCCCCAACGAAAAATTTGCTCCCTTAGAGGATCTTTAACAAGGGTTCCGAAAGCCAAGGGTGCAGGGTTTCGGGTTTAGGGTTTAGGGTTTAGGGCAAAACAACACCCAGAAACCTATGAACAGTTCGATATGAACTCCATCCAGTAGCGGGGCGTTGGATAAGAAACGTCAAAATCTTGGGGGGGGTCACTATTGATAATTTCTGAATTATGAAGCTTCCTTACTTTCCGACTAAATCGCTTCACGAGATTGAGGGTGCCCGAGACTTCTTGCCCTCAGTTCTTGAAATCTCCGAGATTGAGGGCATGAATTCTTTGTTTGAGCTGGGAGGGGCGAACTGTTCTGCGGCAAGCATTCGGATTTTCCGCTTATACGAGCAGTCCTTACTAGGGATTCTAATGGGGAGTGCTAGAATCCCTACTAAGGGCTGTTCGCATAGGGGGGAGCACCCCAAGGCAAGCTGGTAGAGCATTGACTTCCGAATCTGCCTTCTGGCAGGTTGAAGCCAGGGGCGCCCCACATGCCTTAAGTGTTTAAGTTATTGAGGGGTTTAGGGTTTTAGGGTTCTGTGGGGATGATCCCCAACCCTAAACCCTAAACCTTAAAGCCCTAAACCCTAAACCCTAAACCCTGAACCCTAAACCCTAAACCCTAAACCCTGAACCCCAAACCCTAAACCTCTCAGGGTGGCCTCTGGACAAGCGTGTCCACCGTCTCTAAGGGCACTTTGACGAGCTTCCAGTGCTCGTTGTGGCTCAGACCTGCCCTCTCCTGCGCAGGGTTTAGGGTTTAGGGTTTAGGGTTTAGGGTTTAGGGTTTAGGGTTTAGGGTTTAGGGTTTAGGGTTTAGGGTTTAGGGTTTAGGGTGTAGGGTGTAGGGTGTAGGGTTTCCGGGTTTAAGTTCCAGGCTACCCCAAAGGTTGCGAAAAAAGGGCTTAGGTTTAGGCTTTCGGGTTTAGAGTTCTCGAAGGGCCCCGCCCCCCACCGACACCATGATCCTTTGGGATGCTCTCCCCCTAGACTGGCAGTCCTTAGTAGGGATTATGCTACCCCCCTATGATAACCCGTAAGTAAGGACTGTCCGTAGAGCCGGGAACATCCCACATGATCCTGCTTCAGGGTAGGAAGCATGCAGGCTCTAGTGAGAGAATTGAGAGGGCTCTTCTCCGCTTCGGCTCTCTTGCTCTTTCTTTCGCCATGGTGGTCAGAAAATATTGGATCCTACATATTTTCCGGGTTTAGAGTTTAGGGTTTAGGGTTTAGGGTTTAGGGTTTAAGGTTCATTTAGTCTTCAGGGCTTTGGGATTCTCATGGCACAAAGGTCGAAGAGCGCCTCCCCCGTTGACCACCCTCCCGAACGAACCTCATCAAGACGTGCGCTTGCATTCCGACCCAGCGCCCGAGCCCTAAACCCTAAACCCTAAACCCTAAAGCCTACAACCTAAACCCCTAAACCCTAAACCCTACAGCCTACACCCTAAACCCCTAAACCCTGAACCCTGAACCCCAAACCCGTCTCCTCGCCGGGTGGCGCGTCGGGGAAGGAGATGGTGTCCCCAGGCTTCGCGGAGTCCGATGCGGCCGCATGGACGACCTCTGGGACTTGGGGGGGGGGGGGGGGGGGGGGGGGGGGGTGTAGGGTTTAGGGTTTAGAGGTTTAGAGTCTAAGGTTTAGAGTTTGGGGTTTAGGGTTTAGAGTTTAGGCTTTAGGGTTTAGGGTTTAAGGTTTAGTGAAGGTATTTGGCGGGTTCTAGCCTTAAGGTTTAGGAGGCTTATGGGGATTAGGGGGTTTTAAGAGCTTCTACGGGCGGGTTCAGGATGCAGGAGGTTTAGGAATTCAGCCCAAGAAGGGAAAGACACCCCAACGTTCTACCTGGCAAACTTAACTAACTGCGACGAAAAGGAAGAGAGAGAGAGAGAGAGAGCAAGAATGATAGAGAGAGCGTGAGAGGCGGAGAGAGAGAGAGAGAGGGCTAGAGAGAGAGAGAGAGAGAGAGTGAAAGAGAGAGAGAGAGAAAGACGAATCCTGAAACCCCTGGAACAAAGGCGAATCTCACAACAACACCCCCAAATTCTGTTGTCCAAGGCTGTGAGCCCACAGGTCCTCAACAAACCTCCGAACAAATCGCAATCTTCAAGCAAACTCCGAGACACCCTGAGGGCGTCTCCGTCGTACTTGAATTTCTTCTGTTTCCTCGGCTTCGCTGCCAAGCACCCCAAAAGCCAATAAACCCTGAACCCTAAACCCTAAACCCTAAACCCTAAACCCTAAACCCTAAACCCTAAACCCTAAACCCTAAACCCTAAACCCTAAACCCTAAACCCTAAACCCTAAACCAAACAACCCTTTTCCTTAAAAGGGGCGGAGTATATGGGCATTATTTTCGCTCAGTTTTTTGGGAAGTTTATTAGGCAAACTACTAGAGCTGGTACCCGGACCTGAGGTTCCCAAGCCCGAAACCCGAGAAGGAATGAAGTTTGGATAGGGTTTAGGGTTTAGGGTTTAGGGTTTAGGGTTTAGGGATTAGGGTTTAGGGTTTAGGGTTTAGGGATTAGGGTTTAGGGTTTAGGGTTTAGGGTTTAGGGTTTAGGGTTTAGGGTTTAGGGTTTAGGGTTTAGGGTTTAGGGTTTAGGGTTTAGGGTTTAGGGTTTAGGGTTTAGGGTTTAGGGTTTAGGGTTTAGGGTTTAGGGTTTAGGGTTTAGGGTTTAGGGTTTAGGGTTTAGGGTTTAGGGCCGCCCAAATAAAACCCTTAACTTAGACCCCAAGCGGCCCTAATCCCTAAATCCCCAAACCTTACACCCTAACTAAACCCTAAAGCCCTAAACCCAAATCCGCAAATAGCATAGCAAGCTGCTCCCTCAGCAGCTTGTAATTCCTTGGCGCAGCCTCCACGCAGACAGCTACCGGGCTCTTGGCGGAGGTGACGGGTGGCGGAGCCTGAGTTACTCAGGGTTTAGGGTTTAGGGTTTAGGGTTTAGGGTTTAGGGTTTCGGGTTTAGGGTTTAGGTTTGGGACACTACCCCCCTAGTCGATAGACGTCGCGGGGTTTAGGGTTTAGGATTTAGGGCTTAGGGCTGCCCTGAATAGACGTCGTGGTCTTAGGGTTTAGGATTTAGGGCTTAGGGTTTAGCGTCTAGGGCTTAGAATTTAGGGCTTAGGGGTTTTTTAGAGTTTATCTAGGGTCTTGGGCTTGGGGGCCGCACGAGAGAATCTAGCAAAGGCTATGTTCCATTTACATGGGGCAAGGGCAATAGTGGCACGATCCCACTGCGCAGCTGAGCAAGCTGGAGGTGACAAACGTTTGGGGGTTAGGGTTTAGGGTTTAGGGTTTAGGGTTTAGGGTTTAGGGTTTGGGGTTTGGGGTTTAGGGTTTAGGGTTTAGGGTTTAGGGCGTACGTGGCTTTGTAACACTGTGACTTAGCAGTGTGCATCAAATACGGCAGGCACGGCAACAACTTATGATTGCTTTTGAACCTGCCCTTGAGGGGCGGGAGGGGGGGGGGGGGGCCGAACAGACTTAGGAAAGGCACAGAGGGGTTACAACATGTTGCTGAGACCCCAAAACCCCAAAAAAAACAAAACCCCCCCAAAACCCCAACCCCAAACCCCAAACCCCAAAACCCCAAAACCCCAAAACCCCAAAACCCCAAAACCCCAAACCCTAAAACCCAAAAAAACCCCAAACCCCAAACCCCAAACCCCAAAACCCCAAACCCTAAACCCTAACCCTAAACCCTAAACCCTTAACCCTAAACCCCAAACACCCCCCCCCCCCCCCCCCCAACATGCAAGAGCACAGAACTCTGAGGCCCAAGTCGCTGAAATGTCCGGGTCCAGTTCACCTTGGCTGGATTTCAGGAGCAGCTTCGCAGAACCCCCTGCATGCCTTACGCTTCGAGTTTTCGGGGTATTTAGGGTTTAGGGTTTAGGGTTTAATTAGTGTTTAGGGTTTGGGGGTTTTAGGGTTTCGTGTTTAAGGGTAGGGTTTCGGGTTCGCAGGTTTGAAGGAAGCCACCCCAAGAAAGCTGTAACTCGGCATAGTGGCAGGTATAAAAAAGCTGGATAGAAAGGCACTCCGCTGCCTCAAAGCGTGAACTCAAAAACACTCGCTGGCCCTCCCTCATCTATGCCCCAGTGCCTCCAGCAACAAGCTATGGGTTTACCTACTACCCGAATTTAGGGTTTAGGGTTTAACCTTCATTAGGCTTATCTGTCCCTAAATCGCCTTACTTTGTGGGGGGAACCTAGGGCGGTGGGGGTAACGAGGGGGTAGTAACCCTAACCCTAAACCCGAAACCCTAAACCCTAAACGGGGGGTAGTGGGGGAAATATGGAGAGGGTAGTACAGGGGAACCCATGAAGCCACAAGCCCCTGGAGCTCTACAACGCTCGAAGCCCTCCAGCAGGCGTGCGTCCTAAGCCCTAAGCCCTAAGCCCTAAACCCTAAACCCTCTAAGCCCTAAGCCCTAAGCCCTAAACCCTCTAGGCTATAAGCTATAAGCCCTAGCCCGATAAGCCCTATAAGCCCTATAAGCCCTATAAGCCCTATAAGCCCTATATAGTAGGGTTGGTTTTTTGCTTGCGCCGCCCTCAGCCGCAGGGACTGGGTGTCTTCGCGTTTCAATTTTGTGCTGCCTCATAAGTAGCGTGGCATTCGATGAGCATTTATCTGCTCAGCCGATGCTCTGTGGATTTCGGCCTTTCCACGTTTAAGCCCTATAAGCCCCTATAAGCCCGATAAGCCCTATAATCCCTATAAGCCCTATAAGCCCTATAAGCCCTATAAGCCCTATAAGCCCTATAAGCCCTATAAGCCCTATAAGCCCTACAAGCCCCTATAAGCCCTAGAAGCCCAAAGGCCGAAGCCCGCCCCAAGCCCTAAGCCAGCAAAGTGACAGGGGCCCCTGGGAACTGCCTTCGACCACTTTCGCAAGCTGAATCGCCGGTGTTGGTCAAAGAGCTCCAGCCAGGCGATCGCCTTACATGCGGGGAGGTTGTTACAGTTACTTTCCCCAAATATGTGCATATGAATAGATACACATGCAGATGCATATGTTCATATATATATATATAGAATGAGAGATATCTATTGGTTTATGCTGATGTTCGCATGTAGTAATAATTTCTAGTTTCCATTCATGTGAACATACAGTTGTGTATGTATGCAGATACTCTCATTGCTGTTTACTCTACTGGTGGTACCTGGTTCCTGTTTCCTCTAAGTGCTGATTGTGTTCTGCCAAGCTGCAACAAAACAGGGCAGGACAAACAGGCAAGCTGTTGGTCATCTTCGATCCCGCACAAGGATGACACGGGTATTCGTTGCGAACTCAAAATTTCCGTGTTTATATAACCCTTATATGTCAGGTGGTGGACCTGTTTGCGGGTAGAGTTGATCTGCGTTGTAGGAGTGTCGAACAAGGTGCTGTGCCGGAGCGTAATGTAGGGGCCTTAATTAATATTTAGGATTATCTTTATTTGTTTTTTTCTTTATTTTTTGGGGGGGTGGGGGGGGGGGGGGTTAGCATAGTATTCTTATCAAGACTCTCTGGGAATACTAGTATATACTAGTATCTACCCCTGCGTTGCCTTACTGTGCAAACTCGGGGTTGCCCATCCTTGGTTGTCAGCTTGCCCCACAGTTTGGGGTTTAGGGTTTAGGGTTTAGGGGTTTAGGGGTTAGGGTTTAGGGTTTAGGGTTTAGGGTTTAGGGTTTAGGTTTAGGGTTTAGGGGTTTAGGGTTTAGGGTTTAGGGTTTAGGGTTTAGGGTTTAGGGTTTAGGGTTTAGGGTTTAGGGTTTAGGGTTTAGGGTTTAGGCTTTGCGCCGTCTTCTTTATTTCTTTGCGTGGGGCCACTTCAATCAGAAACCACGTTGCCCGTGAAGCATGACCTTTAAAGCTGGGCTCAGGGATCAGGGTTTACCCCTACACCCTACACCCTACACCCTAAACCCTAAACCCCAAACCCCAAACCTGTTCCCTGAATGCTAAGCCCTAAGCCCAAAGATACTTCCAACCTTTTGAACTCGTGCGACGTCTTTGGCTTAGGGGCTTCAGTGTGGTCCCTTACCCTGATTTACAGGGATCCGAAGGTATGGGCCCATACTATCTATAGTGTAGAGAGCTTAGGGTTTCGGGTTTAGGGTTTAGGGTTTAGGGTTTAGGCTTTAGGCTTTAGGGTTTACAGTAATACCACTGTATAAGAAACCATTGTATAAGAAACTAAGACCCTAGATCCAGGGATTTTGGGCGATATGCGGTTGCCTTGTAGCTAAGAAACCTAGGGTGCCCTAGTGTTGGGGGTGCTACTTTCTGAAATTCGCGTCTACAAAGCTCTCCAAAAAACTGTTCGGGAAATATTGGGGCCCAGTCCAATGCTGCAAGTCGTGACTCCCTGACCGGGAGTCACATACTAGAGCTCTAAAACACTGGCCCTACCCCAAAAACGCGCGGGAGTCACATTCTAGAGATTTTCAGCCCTGAAAAGCTCTAAAACGTGACTCCCCCGCGCTTCTGGCCTGACCCTACCCCAAAAACGCGGTGGGAGTCACATTCTAGAGGTTTTCAGCCCTGAAAAGCTGTAAAACGTGACTCCCCCGCGCCTCTGGCCTGACCCTACCCCAAAACGCGGCGGGAGTCACATTCTAGAGGTTTTCAGCCCTGAAAAGCTCTAAAACGTGACTCCCCCGCGCCTCTGGCCTGACCCTACCCCAAAACGCGCGGGAGTCACATTCGGGAACCCTTCCCACCACCATTCCTGGAACATGGGTTTGGTCTAGTGGTATAGCGTACTCCCTTAAGAAATTTGTTTAGAAACCAAGACTACCCTAGGCTCAAACACCCCCGGGTACATGGGTAATGGAAACTAAGAAACTTAGGGTACCCTATCGCCGGAAAACCGTTTTCTTATACAGCGTTTTTACTGTAACGTCAAAAACTGTGGGAAACGCACGATGGTAATTGACCTATCGGCGCGAAGAGCATGCACAACGGGAGAAAGCTCAACCTAAACCCCCTAAAAAGACCCAAACCCTTTACTAAGAAGCCAAGCTGCGTCGTTCCCCTTGTTGCAGCCGATGTTGACCAGGATCTTATCCTTAACTGCTCCCTGAACCCTCTCAACACACGACCTTCTATGCACCTGATCTAGGCAACCGAGTTGAAGCTATTTAGGGTGTAGGGTCTGCCTAAACCCCAAACCCTAAACCCTAAACCCCAAACCCTTAATGTCTAGCATCCGGATCCGGGTCCACTTGCACCATGCTCCTGAGCCAGTCGTCCGATGGGCACCGGTAATCCCAGGGGTTGTAGATGTCCTTTCTGCATCTCCTCAGGGGGGGAAGGGGGGGGGGGGGGGGGGGGGGGGGGGATGGGTTTAGGGTTTAGGGTTTAGGGCTTAGGGTTTAGGGCTTAGGGTTTAGGGTTTAGGGTTGAGGGTTGAGGGTGTTGAGGGTTTGGCGTGTAAATAGGTTTTAGGGTTTGGCGTCCTTTCTGCTTATCCTCAGCATTCTAGACCCAAGAGTAACCTAGAGGCAGAAAATGGGTGCCCTTTTTGGTTTAAACAGCTTATTATAGGACCGGCCGAAGAAGCTCCATAAAACCTGCACCCTATACACCCTGCACCCCCCTAAGCATTAAACACTAAACCCTAGCCCCAAACCCTAAACCCTACACATTAAACCCTAAACCCCAAACCCCAAACCCTAAACCCAAAACCCGGAATCCTAAACCCAAACTGCCACCGAGTCTCGCCCTGACTTGCGTGCAATTTTTATCGAGGCAGCGCCGGGTGACTCCCCGCTTCCTTCGGGGTTGAGAGGGCTTGGGTTTGGGGTCCTAAACCCTAAACCCTACCCCAAACCCCAAACCCCAAAACGCCTAAACGCCCAAACCCTAAACCCTAAACCTCAAACCCTGTACCCGAAGCCCAAAGCCAAGCGTCTGTGCGGGTGGCTGAGACGCACGGGAAACCGAGACAGGAGGAGCCGGAGGCGCCGGAGCCGGCGCCGGAGCCGGCGCCGAGCTGTCGGGTGCCCATGGCTCCGGCTCTCTCTCCTGGGGAGGGATTAGGGTTTAGGGTTTAGGGTTAGGGTTTTGGGTTTTGGGTTGAGGGTTTAGGGTTTAGGGTTCTTTGAGAAAGATATCTTGCATCATATAGTGTTTATTATATTTTGACATCGCAGGATGTACTACTTGTTTCTCTTTGGCTCTTTCTGGGCAAACGAATCCAGCTGGATGCAGCCCATAGCTGCACTTAATTCAGAAAAGGGGTGAAGCAATGTGTGTATATGTATGTATGTATGTATGTATGTATGTATGTACGTACGTACGTACGTACGTATGTATGTATGTATGTATGTATGTATGTATGTATGTATGTATGTGTATACATATATATTTATATATACACATACATGTATGTATATACATTCCAGATACATAAGGACTACGATGTGGGTATAGATTTCGAGTTACATATGAGTCCACAACATGGTAAACACAACATGGTAACTTAGCTGAAGTTACTGAACTTTTTGCCGCCTAAACCCCCAACATCAAACCCAAAGCCCTAAACCCTAAACCCTAAACCCTAAACCCTAAACCCTAAACCCCAAACCCTAAACCGAAACCCTGACATACCAAGTTATCTGGGAAGAAAAGGCCAACCCCTTAACTGGGTTTAGAAGGGATCCTTAACAAACCCTGAGCCCTACAACCCGGGTTTAGGGTTTAGGGTTTAGGGTTTAGGGTTAGCGTTAGGGTTTAAGGGCATCTTAGTTGAAGATCCTGAACAGAAGAACCTTCGGAGCCGTCCAGGGAGGGCTGCGGCTCTCCACCTGGAGCCTCGTGCTGGTTGGTACTCCGGAGGTTTAGGGTTTAGGGTTTAGGGTTTAGGGTTTAGGGTTTAGGGTTTAGGGTTTAGGGATTTGGGGTGTAGGATCTAGGATTTAGGGTTTAGGGTTTAGGGCTTTAAGGGTTTAAGGCTTTAGGGTTTTAGGGCTTTTGGCTTGAGTCTAAAAAACCTAGACTCCTTCGCCTGTCTGCGAGACAGCAGGTCCCAAACCCTAAACCCAAAACCCTAAACCCTAAACCCTACACCCTACACCCTAAACCCTAAACCCTAAACCCTAAACCCTAATCAGAAGCAACCATGCCGGGCACCTCGTGGATGGCGACCGCACTAGTTGGCCCCAGGATTAGAGTCACCTCCGGGCGTTTCCCAAAAAGGGTTTAGGGTTCAGGGTTTAGGGTGTAGGGTTTAGGGTTTAGGGTTACCCCTACCCCAACATACCCCCCCAAATACGATATTCCTTATTATAAGACACCCCCCCCCCCCGCAAGAAAAAAAGCACCTCCGATTTTCGGAAAACCCGACCTCTGGGCGGTGTTGGCATATCCAGAGGCCCAGAAGCAAGGAGAGCAAGTTGGAGGCCACGCAGGCGCGCGCTGACACAGGCCCCATGGGGGTTTAGGGTTTAGGGTTTAGGGTTTAGGGTTTAGGGTTTAGGGTTTAGGGTTTAGGGTTTAGGGTTTAGGGTTTAGGGTTTGGGGTTTGGGGTTTAGGGTTTAGGGTTTAGGGTTTGCATGGAGGCACGGGAACATTGGCTAGGTTACCCAGTATCCTGAGAATAACAAAGGGTGCCCTGTTTTTTGCTTGGACGGTGTCTTTATACGGGGAAAGAAAACCCCTGCAACAAAAAAAACACAAGCAAAAACGGAATGCGGGCACTAAAAGGGTATCCTAGTTGGCTTTGGTGTTATTGAAAAAGTTGCCCAGTCCTAAACCCTAAAACCCTAAACCCTAAACCCTAAACCCTAAACCCTGAACCCTGAACGCTGAACCCTAAACCCTAAACCCTAAGTCTTCGATTCGAATCGAGCTGGGCTAAACCGACTGCAGTGATCGCATGGGAGGTCCAAAGGCAATCCAAGAGCCGAAGCGTACCGGCCGAGACTGCAATTATTGATCCATTGGCCCATGATGTTTAGGGTTTAGGGCTTAGGGCTTAGGGTTTAGGGTTTAGGGTTTAGGGTTTGGGGTTTAGGGTTTAGGGTTTAGGGTTTCGGGTTTGAGGTGTAGGGATGCCCAGCGCAGGAAGCTCAGAGTCCCTGCGTGCTACTGGCTGGGACCCCTTACCCCCCTACTACCAACCCTAAACCCTAAACCCTAAACCCTAAACCCTAAACCCTAAACCCTAAACCCTAAACCCTAAACCCTAAACCCTAAACCCTAAACCCTAAACCCTAAACCCTAAACCCTAAACCCTTCCCCACTTCTGTCTTTTTGGGGGGGTTAGGGGGGGGAAGGTTGTGCCCTTGCAAGGGGGGCAGGTGGGGGGGGGGGGGGCGGGGCAAAGAGCCTACCTTCAGCTGCTTCTGTTGATGCCGCGGCCTCTATGCCTCCTCAGCCCCCTAAGGCCCCCTAAGCCCTTAATCCCTAAGTCTAACCCAAACCCTAAACCCTAAACCCTAAACCCTAAACCCTAAACCCTAAACCCTAAACCCTAAACCCTAAACCCTAAACCTTAATACCTATAATTAGCACCTGAGCCTGAAACCCTGAAGCCCTAAACCCTCCAAACACCTCGAACTTGGGAAGGGATTGCTCAGCCCTATAAGCCCTCAACCCTAAACCCTGAAACCCTAAAACCCTAAACCCATAAAACCCTAAACACTGAAACCCTAAAACCCAAAAACCCTAAAGCCCAAAAACCCAAAAACCCAAAAACCCAAAAACCCAAAAACCCAAAAACCCTAAAACCCTAAACCCCTAAAACCCTAAAACCCTAAAACCCTAAAACCCTAAAACCCTAAAACCCTAAAACCCTAAAACCCTAACCCCCCCCTCCCCACAGGCTCTGGAGTCCCCCCCACCCCCTCAGGCGCCAGGCCATGCTCTTGCAAAGATCCCGGAGCTGGGCTTTGCGATGCCAGTCCTCAGTAGAAGAACTAGGGTTTAGGGTTTAGGGTTTGGGGGTTTAGGGTTTGGGGTTTGGGGATTAGGGTTTAGGGTTTAGGGTAGCCCTAAGCACTACCGCAGTCCCAACAGTACCTGCATTATTTTTCTGGGGGTTAGGGGGAGGGAGGGTTGAGGGGTTTTGTGCTAGGGGTTAGGCTTTAGTTCTCTATATACGCCAATCCCTAAGTTACTAAACCCTAAAGCCCTGTAAATCCTAAACCCGTAAATTCTAGAAGCCCACGAACTA
>CAJNDS010000336.1:227500-265000 GCA_905221605.1 Symbiodinium natans
GGCGTGTGGGATCTGGTGTAGGGGTTTAGGGTTTAGGTTTCGGGGCTTGGGGTTTCGGGTTTGAGGTTGGTAGTGCTTGGGGTTTAGGGTTTGGGGTGTCGGGGTTTTAACGTCAATACCTCTTCAACCTAGCAAGGCGAACAACACACAAAATCTGCTTAAGCTTAGGGGTTTAGGGTATAGAGAGTTTAGCTGGCTCAGGGCGTCGTGGACTTGACTCTAACAATATTCTTCTAGGAGCCTTAAACTTTGGCTCCAGGATCCTGATAATTACCCTAAACCCTAAACCCTAAACCCTAAACCCTAAGACACGTTGCAGACATGTCGACCTTCAGTTCCGATCTTCGGCCCCCAAAAAGGCCAGGGGCGCAGATCACCGTAGGTCGGACGCTAGACCTAGGAGTAACCTAGGAATAAGAAGCGCGACCCTTTTTGGTTTAAAAGGGATTTCTAAGGGAACCCAAACCCGAGAAAAAAGCGAAATGTGGGTTTAGGGTTTAGGATTTAGGGTTTGGGGTTTAGGGTTTAGGGTTTAGGGTTTAGGGTTTAGGGTTTAGGGTTTAGGGTTTAGAGTTTTGGGGTTTAGAGTTTTGGGGTTTAGGGTTTAGGGTTTAGGGTTTCGAGTCTACTCTAGGTCCTAGGAGAAGCTGCAGAACGCTGCTGGACATCTCGGTCTGCTGGTTGTTGTCTTGTCATTTCGGCTCCTGTGCTGAGCCCCAGCCCGCATCTGACCCTAAACCCTAAACCCTAAACCCCTAAACCCCTAAACCCCTAAACCCCTAAACCCCTAAACCCCTAAAACCCTAAACCCCTAAACCCCTAAAACCCTAAACCCCTAAACCCCCAAACCCCTAAACCCTGGAGACTTACAGCCTCAACTTACCCACAATACTCCACTCTGAAGCCCGATCCTCCAAACCTTGAACTTTCGACAAACCTCAGAACCCGGATTCCACCCTCAGCCCGCCAAAAACCACAAAAAACTTGGAACCCTCAGCCCTGGCACCTGAAGACCCTCAACCCTGTGATATATAGCAACCTAAACCCTATAGAACCTAAACCTGAACCCTTGCTTAACCTACACCCCGAACCCGGAAACCTGAAACCTGAAACCTGAAACCTGAAACCTGAAACCTGAAACCTGAAACCCTGAACCCTAAACCCTAAACCCTAAACCCTAAACCCTAAACCTAAACCCTAAACCCTAAACCCTAAACCCTAAACCCTAAACCCTAGCCCTACATCCTGAACCCTAAACCCTGAACCCTAAACCCTAAACAACCCCAAACAGCCCTAAACCCTGAATCCCCAATAAGGGAAACCTTCTGCTTCTCTCGGCCCCCAGCTCTTCTGCAGCCCCAGGAGGCACGGGAAGCGTCCGTACTGCGCAGGGTCCTCGGGGCCACGCAGGTCTTCGGCCGAAACCCTAAACCCTAAACCCTAAACCCTAAACGACTGAACGATTCTGGCCCTGAGTTTCAGGGTTTCCTTCGAGCTCTTGGGCTTGGGATGGTTTAGGGTTGAGGGCTCCTTGAAGTTTTGGGGTGTTTGGCAGGATTTGTAATGCAGGCAGCGCAGGTTCCAAGGCTTATGGCACATCCCTACCCTGGGTTTTAGGGTTTTAGGGTTTGGGGTTTAGGGTTTAGGGTTTAGGGTTTAGGGTTTAGCGTGTAGTAGGGTTAGACCCCATACACCCCTGCCTGAAAAATCATCGCCACCTGAAGTCTTGTCCCCTTCGTGGAGTTCTGATCTCCTAAGCTATATGCAGGCTGATCGAAATGACACGGCTATTTGGCGACCATAAAGAATATGCTGCAACGGACCCTCAAACCTCAACCCTAAACCCTGAACCCTAAACCCTGAACCCTAAAACCTAAACCCCAAAACTTCCAGAAACTGTTTGATTCAAAACACGACGAGAAGTGCAGATGCCTAAGGCACTGAGTCTTTTGCAGCCCTCAACCCTGCAAACCCTGTAAAACCCTGTAAACCCTGTAAACCCTGTAAACCCCTGTAAACCCTGTAAACCCCTGTAAACCCTGTAAACCCTGTAAACCCTGAACCCTGAACCCTAAACCCTAAACCCTAAACCCTAAACCCTAAACCCTAAAACCCTAAACCCTACACTCGGGCGCTGGCCAACGCATCTCGGAGAAGTCCATGCTGGGCAATGGCCTGCAACAGGGTTTACAGGGTTTACAGGGTTTAGGGTTTAGGGTTTCTTCGGCTTTTGAGGGGTCTTTGGGCTTTTAAGGTTCTAGGGTTCTAGGGTTCTAGGGTTCTAGGGTTCTGGGGTTCGAGGGTTCTAGGGTTCTAGGGTTCTAGGGTTCTGGGGTTCTGGGGTTCTGGGGTTCTAGGGTTCTAGGGTTCTAGGGTTCTAGGGTTCTAGAGTTCTAGGGTTCTAGGGTTCCAAGGTTCTAAGGTTCTAGGGTTCTAGGGTTCTAGGGTTCTAGGGTTCTGGGGTTCTAGGGTTCTAGGGTTCTAGGGTTCTAGGGTTCTAGGGTTCTAGGGTTTAGGGTTCAGGGTTCAGGGTCTAGGGATTATGTTTTAGGGGCTTAAGGGTTCTAGTTCTGAATGAAGAAGTAGGGGCTTCGGTACCTCGTACGCCCCTCTAGAACCCTGTAAAGACATGGAACCTACCTCCCTAATTCCTAGTAACAACCATGTGGGACCTAGGGGTTCAGATGTTTTAGGCTTGGTGCTACAGGTTTCAAAGCACCCAGCTGCCAAGAAACGAGAAACGCCCCAGGTCCCTAAACTTTGAAATACAAAGCAAGCCCCAAGCATTGGGTGCTGGGTTTGGGGCATCGGCTTTGAACCCTTCTGAGGGTAGTTTCATTTCCGCTTAATGTGTGCCCTGAAAAGGGAACCCCTTATATACCCCATAAAACCCACAGGCCCATACTTGAGAGAACTCTTTAAAGAAGGTAACGGGCCATCTTCTGGACCATAGTAACTACCCTTAGAACCCTAGAAGACCCCAAGCCCTGAAGGGTTTTGGGGTTCAAGGGTGCAGGGTTTAGAGTTGAGGGTTGAGAGGTCCAGGGCACCTCGGCGTATTGCCCAGCATCAACACGATGGCGGAGGCGCTGGTTGATGTCTACGACGCCCTGGAGGGCACGGAGTTTGGGGCTTTGGGTTTAGGGTTTAGGATTTAGGGCTTGGGGTTTAGGGTTTAGGGTTTAGGGTTTAGGGCTTAGGGCTTAGGGCTTAGGGTTTAGGGTTTAGGGTTTAGGGTTTAGGGTTTAGGGTTTAGGGTTTAGTGTGTCAGATCTCAAGGCTTGGAGGGGCTGTAGGAGCTGAGTGTTTTGGGTTGGGTCCAGAGTTTGTCCCAGCCACGTTCTGCAACAGAACGGCCAAAAGCTGCGGAGAAACCGGAGGCTGAGGACAATGGTACAGAGTACAGGGCCTAGGGTTTAGGGCCTTAGGGCTTAAAGGTTTACCCTGATTCCCTCTGATCGCTCCAACTCTAACCTCTGACCCTTGAAACCTTGAACCTTCAACCCTAATCCAAAAGCGCTGACCCTGAGACCCTCATCCCAGACCCTGCAGGAACCCTAAAGCCCGAAACCCTGAAGCATTAGGTATCAAAAGCCCCTGAAGCCTTATGTAAACCCGAAACACTAAACACTAAACTTGGAATGTTCCCCCGTACACTAACAGCCCTTAGTAGGGATTATAGTAGAGGGTAGTATCATCCCTATTCAGGACTGTTAAGATAAGAGGGAACATCCCAACCCTAAACCCTAAACCCTAAACCCTAAACCCTAAACCCTAAACCCTAAACCCTAAACCCTAAACCCTAAACCCTAAACCCTAAACCCTAAAACCCTAACCCCCCTCCCTCCGGCAGGGCGCCTCAAGCTCCTCCAGCATCGCAAGCAGCTCCTCAGGAGCTGCACTTGCAGGTTCATGGTAGCTATGGACCAACTATCACTGTACTTATACTTATAGGGTTTAAGGTTTAGGGTTTAGGGTTTAGGGTTTAGGGTTTAAGGGTTAAGGGTTAAGGGTTAAGGGTTTAGGGTTTAGGGTTTAGGGTTTAGGGTTTAGAGCTTAGGGTCCTTATAACTAATAACTGTATATAACCATATTAGGCACTTCAGGGGCTTAGAAGTGGGTTATACGTACAGTTATAGTTGGTTAATAACATGAACCTCCAAGCAAGGCTTTCAGGCTTCCGTGGCCACGATCTGAACTGAGACCTAGATCCCGACCAGGGTTTGGGGTTTAGGGTTTAGGGTTTAGGGTTTCGGGTTCCGAAATACCCTTAACCCCCAAACCCCAAACCCCAAACCCCAAACCCCAAACCCCAAACCCCAAACCCCAAACCCCAAACCCCAAACCCTAAACCCCAAACCCCAAACCCCAAACCCCAAACCCCAAACCCCAAACCCCAAACCCTAAACAAACCCTACAAAGGCCAACAACCAGTCAAAGCTCTTTCATCCGCTGTTGCCGTCGGTGTTGGCGCCTCAGCATGACTGTTTAGGGTTTAGGGTTTAGGGTTTAGGGTTTAGGGTTTCCTACTCAACCCTAAGCCCTCATCCAAAGCCCTAAACCCCAAACCCTAAGTTCAGGGTTGAGGGTTTCTAGGCCATCTGCGATTAACTCGCAAGTCTATCTCTAAGATGCGAGCGACATCTGCGCCCAACAGCATCAATTTCAAGGTCAAGGTTCCGGGCTTGAGGGCACATGGGGGTGGGAAGGGGGGAGGGGGGGTTGTTGTTGATCATTGGGTTTAGAGTTTAGGGTTTAGGGCTTAGGGTTTAGGGCTTAGGGTTTAGGGTTTAGGGTTTAGGATGTAGGATTTAGGGTTTAGGGTTTAGGGTTTAGGGTTCACCACGAAACTTGGTGACCCTAGGTGGCGAACCGTCTGCAGCTGACATCACTCACATCCGAGGTCCCGTCGTGACTTGCATCGAGCCCCGCGTAATGCCTGCGGAGGACGTGGGCCACCCGAACCCCTAAACCCTAAACCCTAAACCCTAAACCCTAAACCCTAAACCCTAAACCCTAAACCCTAAACCCTAAACCCTAAACCCTAAACCCTAAACCCTAAACCATTGCCTATTAGGGGTTAGGGCCATTCCACCATGAAAAAAAACGCGTCAAACCTTCAATATTTGGGAGGAAGGCCTCTCAGGAAGCTCAAGGGGTTGTGGTGATTTGGGGGCTTTTAGGGTTTAGGGTCTAAGGGTCTCAGGGTTGTAGGGTTTAGGGTTTAGGGTCTAAGGGTAGTAGTGTTTAGGGTTTAGGGTCTAGGGTGCCCCTTACTGGCGGAAGGAGCGATGTTTTTGGGTCTGAGGGTGTGCCTGTCAGGCCCCCCTGGAAATCTTGAGTGGTCCTAAAGCAACTCCCTATAGGGCTGAATTCGACCACTCTCCCATGGCTCCACCCATTGTCCAGTAAAGGTGCTTCTGAGACTGCCCTGTGTAGTTCAGGGTCCAGGCATGCTAGAAAAGGGTGGCTCCAGCCTAAGCAGGCTGGGTAGGAATTTAAGGTTTAGGCTAGTTCCGGCGGTAGAAGAAGGCTTGTTGCTAGGGACTTCGCGAGTTTTGAAGGCATTCAGGCTCGAGGGTGTGCAAGCGAGGGGCCCGAAGTAGCACTACATCATTGCAAGCAACATGTCATCAACCTTTCTCGAATTCTTCGCAACAATTTTCAGCGAATGAGACATTGTATGAAAAAAACTAGTAGCACTGGTAGATGGTAGAAGTCATCCAGACTTAGGGTTTGCAGGTTTAGGGCTTAGGGCTGTGGACTCTGTGGAGGCCTTGGTCGTGCATCTGGAGCTTCCGACGGCCGTTCTTGATGAGCACGCCTCAAGCGGCTTGCGGGGTGAAGACCAAAACTCACAAAAACCCCCTATATGACTAACCTCCCCCCAAAAAGACCCTGAAAACCCCTGAAAAGGCCTGAAAAGGGCCCTTATCGCAGAAAGGAAAAACAACTTGATGGACAAAGTAATTCCTTAAATCAGCAACTATTTGATTCTCCCTATAAAGGCCGAAGCCCTAGGCAGTTCATTGCGCTTCAGGGGTCGGGGCTCGGAAGGTGGAGGAGGGATTTGTGCCTTGCGTTTCGGCTGTAACGGGTATATATATATATATATACATATATATATATATACTTACTTCTCCAATAACCAAGGGAAAAATGTTAAACTTCACTATTCCTACTTAATAAGGAAACCCAAAAAGTTTAAAGTTCAGCTATTGGAGAAGTAAGAATAGGGTTTAGGGGGTTTAGTGAGGGACGAGGAATAGGGTTTAGGGTTCAGGGTTCAGGGTTTAGGGTTTAGTGTTTAGGGTTTAGGGTTTAGGCCAACCTTCGAGTCCCCAGGGTGGGAAAAGGCTTCTAGGAGCAAGGGAGCGAATGAAACGCTGAAAAAAACCAAGTCCAGTTCAACCCTGAGCCCCTAGAAGCCCGAAACCCCTCATCCCCCAAACGCAGCTAGGGTTCAGGGCTTTTAGGGTTTAACTTCTGAACCCTAAACCCTAAACCCTAAACCCCAAACCCTAAACCCTAAACCCTAAACCCCAAACCCTAAACCCTAAACCCTAAACCCCAAACCCCAAACCCGAAAAACCCCAAATGTCGGAAGCCCCCCCGCTGCCTAAAGCCTCGCGCCCTCCGCTGAGCCTCGGGCCAATCAGTGACAGCTCCGTCTCGACAGACTGCACCTGCACAGGGGTAATGTAGGGGCCTTAAGAATTAGAATAGGGTTTTGAGGGTTGTTATAGTACAATGAGAAAGGGACCAGAAGGGAAATATTATGAGTAATTATTCCGACTCCTCTAGGGTTTAGGGTTTAGGGTTTAGGGTTGAGGGGTTAGGGGTTTAAGGGTTGCACCCTAAACCCTTAACCCTAAACTTGGGGGCTTAAAGGCTTAGGGATTTAGGGTTGAGGGGTTTAAGGGTTGAGCGGTTTGGGAGATTAGGAGCTCAGTGGCCTGATGCAACCCTCGGGAGCCGCAATATCTTCATGCTTTCTCTTCTTGCACTTCCGTGATTTTGGCTTGTTTTAACCGGCGTTTTCGTGCGTCCTGTACAAAACCCTATGAAAACCCTTTCAAAATCATAAAATTACCAATGATGCGCCGCGTATTCACTTTAAGTGTTTTTGCGCAAGAAGTCTTGTATTACATAGGCTCAAGGAAATAAGAGTATCAAGGAGTGACTGAAAGGAACGTGGATTAACCGTGTAAACGATAACCCCCTCGAAGATTAGGAATTCCAAAATGTCGCGAGGAGTATTGAATTCGGGACAGTAATAAAACCCTTATAGCCAAATTAAAACATATGAATTTGTGTACAGGCTTGAAGTTCATAATCACGAAACTGAGATCACATTTTCTCGCCCATATAAGCTTACGAGTTTTCGCGCGTGAGCTCAGTGTACTCGAAGTTACGCTTATAACAGGGGACGCTTCTAGGGTTTACGATTGGCCGCAAGGCTTCTTGACATCACTATGTGTTTGGTATCACCCATTTTAAAGGTCTAGGGATGTTTAGGGATTATACAGGATGTTTCGATCCGAGCCGGGCTCACGGCAAGGGGCTCACGGCAAGGGGCTATGAGGCCTTAGGGATGTCTAGGGCTTTTGGGATTTTGGCATCCGGACAGGGTTGAGGGTTCAGGGTTTAGGGTTTAGGCTTGGGATGTTCCCCCTTGTACTAACAGTCCTTGTTCGGGATTCTATAGTACCCCTATTAGAATCCCGATTAAGGACTGTTAGTATAAGGGCGAACATCGCAAGTTTGGAGTTCAGGGTTTAGGGTTTAGGGTTTAAGGCTCTGGCCATCTGCATGCCGGTGACGAACTCGTTGTAGTTCTGCATGACCCGCGCGGACAGCTGGGCGTTGATTGCCTCCCAGCGGGGCATCCCCCTTCCCAAAACCATAAACCCTATAAACCCTAACAAAAAAAACCCTAAACCCTAAACCCTAAACCCTAAACCTTAAACCCTAAACCCAAACCCCCCCCCCCTCCACCCACCCAGCTTTAAAGACCTGAAAGCCCAACACACTAAAACCCTCAAGCCCCCTAAAACTCAAAACTCTAAACCTTACACCGCCAAACTCAAAGAACACATTGTACGAATAGACTTTGGAAAAAATTAAGTGTGAATATCCAACTTACACTCTATTCTTTAAGCCCGAAACCCTAAACCCTAAACCCCTAAACCCCCCAAGTAAAACTCCCCTACGCCAATCTCTCCCACACCTCCGAGATGGTGCTGTACTCCTGGATCCGCTCCTCGATAGCCTGCAACATGAAGAGCTTTTTTCTTGTAGGGTTTAATTAGGGTTTAGGGTTTCGGGTTTAGGGTTTAGGGTTTAGGGTTAGGGTTTAGGGTTGGGGTTTGGGGTTTAGGGTTTAGGGGGTTTAGGTTTAGGGTTTAGGGTTCAGGGTTCAGGGTTTAGGTTTGGGTTTAGGGTAGGTTAGGTTTAGGGTTAGGGTTTTGGGTTTAGGGTTTAGGGTTTTGGGTTTGGGGGTTGGGGTTGGGGTTTGGGGTTTGGGGTTTGGGGTTTGGGGTTTGGGGTTTAGGGTTTAGGGTTTAGGGTTTAGGGTTTAGGGTTTAGGGTTTGGGGTTTGGGGTTTAGGGTTCGTTTAGAGTTGTTGGGCTTCGGGCTCGGGACACGGTTGAAGGAGCTGTTTCGGGTGAAGAGCCTTTCGCGAGCCCATGAGGCTTCTAGGGTTCGTAACCCTAAACCCAACCCCAAACGGCTGCGCCATAGGAAACGACTGTCTGCCAAAACCTGTATCTCCCCCCCCCCCCCCAAACGAAGCACCATACAAACCGCAAACCGAAAAATCTCATAACATTTGAACCCTAAACTCTCGAGACACCCCCCCCCCCCCCCCCCTCCCAAACGGCCCCTCCCCCCCCCCCCCCCCCCCCCGGGCCATCCCCCCTAATGGCCCCCAGCCCGGAATCCGGAAATTCCTACAACCTCTATATCCCTAGCGCCTTAACCCTACACCCTAGACCCTGAAACCCCAACCCTAAACCCGAAAAAATCTATAAACCCCAAAACCCTTAACACCCTCAAACCCCTCTAAATCATATACCCTAAACCCTAAACCCTAGACTAACTACGAGGTCGCCTTGAGATTCCAGGGGTAGTCCAGATCACCGAGCTCCTCACAGCTTTTCTCTGACTTTTGTTAGGATTTAGGGTTTCGGGTTTAAAGTTTAGGGTTTAGGGTTTTGGGTTTAGGGTTTAGGGATTAGGGTTTAGGGTTAGGGTTTAGGGTTTAGGTTTTGACAAGGGTTTAGGGTTTAGGGTTTGGGTTTTCTTGGGGGTGGTTTGAAGGCTTTTCAAGGCATTATAAGAGTTTAGGGTTTTGAGTTACGGGTTCTAAGGTTTTAAGGATGGTTTCGTTTTGAGGGGGCTTAGGTTTGGGGGTTCCTAGCGTTTACGGCAGGGGGGGGGGAGGGGAAGGGTCGGCGGGGTGGGGGGGAAGGAGGGGGGGGTAAAGGGGAGGGGTAAAGGGGAGGGAAGGAGGAGCGGAAGGAGGGAGCGGAAGGAGGGAGGGGAAGAGGGGAGGAGGGAAGGAGGGGAAGGAGGGGAAGGAGGGGGAGGGGAGGAAGGGGAAGGAGGGGAAGGAGGGGAAGGAGGGGAAGGAGGGGAAGGAGGGGAAGGAGGGGAAGGAGGGGAAGGAGGGGAAGGAGGGGAAGGAGGGGAAGGAGGGGAAGGAGGGGAAGGAGGGGAAGGAGGGGAAGGAGGGGAAGGAGGGGAAGGAGGGGAAGGAGGGGAAGGAGGGGAAGGAGGGGAAGGAGGGAGGGGGGCTGCAGTGAAACTTGGGATTAGGGTTGAGGGTTCAGGGGCTGTGGGGAGGTTGGTGTTTTGGGCTTAGGGCTTATCACTGCGCTCATGCTTCGGGTCTTCAAACTTGAAGCTGAGCCTTCCCCCGACACATGAAAGCCCGCAACCCTCAACGTCCTGTTCCCCCACTGCCCCGACCGAACCCATAGCCCCCAACACTACACCCGAAACCCTAAACCCCAAACCCTAAACCCTAGACACTAAACCCTAAACCCTAAACCCTTAACCCTAAACCCTAAACCCCAAAACCTAAACCCCAAAACCTAAACCCCAAAATCTGCGACGACGCCTTGGCCACGACGTCATCCAGCCCCAAAAAGCGATCCGGGAGCTTGGGCACCTCTTTACCTGGCTTTTGGTTTGTAGGGTTTAGGGTTTAGGGTTTAGGGTTTAGGGTTTAGGGTTCAGGGTTCAGGGTTCAGTGTTTAGGGTTTTACACCCTAAACCCTAACTTAGGCTTAGGGCTCAGGGTGGGTTTAGGGCTCCTTCTAAGGGGGCTTAGTGGTTTCGGGGCTTCGGGGTTGAAGAGCACCGCAGGTCCGTCCTGGTCGGCTGCTGCTGCTGCTGGCCGAGCTGCCCTGCATCACCTCCAGATCGACTTGGAGGTTCATGGTACTTGTTAAGACTGTGCTTATAGGGTTTAGGGTTTAGGGTTTAGGGTTTAGGGTTTAGGGTTTAGGGTTTAGGGTTTAGGGTTTAGGGTTTAGGGTTTAGGGTTTAGGGTTTAGGACTTATAACCATACAAGGGCACTGAAGGGGCTTATAAGTGGGTTGTAAGTACAGATAATTGGTAGCTAGGTACCCTGCATCACCTCCAGATCCAGTTGGTGGTGCTTTGGGGGGGGGGGGGTTTGGGGTTTGGGGCTTTGGTTTGGGGTTTGGGAGTTAAGGGTTTGGGGTTTGGGAGTTTGGGGGTTTAGGGCTTGCGGTTTGGGGATTGGGGTTTGGTTTGGGGATTGGGGGGTTGGGGGTTGGGGTTTGAAAATCTTGGGGCTTGGGGTTTGGGGTTTGCGGTTTGGGGTTTGGGGCTTTGGTTTGGGGTATGGGGCATGGGGTTTGGGGGTTTGGGGGACGGTGGAGAACAAAAATGCTTTAGGATTTAGCAGGAGTACCCTCAAGAGACACTAGGTGGTGCATCGTTTAGGCTGTGAAGGGTTGAGGGTTTAGGCTCCTTGGACCACCTCAGGTTCTACCCACGGGTATAGGGAGGTCCATTTTCAAAGAGAGGGCAGGAGTTGATCCATTGAACGGTTCAGGGTTTGGGGTTTGTTAGGGTTTAGGGATTAGGGTTTAATTAGGGTTTAGGGCTTAGGGCTTAGGGTTTAGGGTTTAGGGTTTAGGGGTACAGCTTCAGAGCTACGATTGCGGGTCCCTCGAACGGCTTTGCGTCTGTACCCAACTTCTCAATACTGCCCCCCATGGATCTGCATCACTTCCTGCATGTCCTAAACCCGCAAAAGCTACAAAGATCGGCACCGGGAACTTACAAGCCCTGTAGGGTTTAGGGTTTAGGGTTTAGGGTTTAGGGTTTAGGGTTTAGGGTTTAGGGTTTAGGGTTTAGGGTTTAGGGTTTAGGGTTTAGGGTTTAGGGTTTAGGGTCTAGGGTCTAGGGTCTAGGGTTTAAGGTTTAGGGTGCCCTAGAACACCCCCACCCTTACCTCAGAGGCCGCTTCTGCCGAGCATCCGTGGGTGTTTGAGATGTTTGGGGTAAGGGGTTTGGTGTAGTACATAGCGCCATAAGGAGGGGGGGGGGGGGGTAGAATTCTCTAGATTCCGTCGGTGGCATGCCCTGTTACTCAGGAAGGTGGTCTCTAAGACTATGCGGTCGGGCGGAAACAGGCTCGATGCTAGGCTTGAGAGGAATGTCGTGGCTCTGTGTTGTCGTTGTCAATGCAATGTGCTTCGTGGATGTTAAACAAACTGGCCTTGGGCAACGTATGCATGGCACCAGCAGCTCATAATGGCACTCAAACTTCTGACGACATGGGTAAGCACTCCTTTCTTTGCGGTGTCATCTTTCCTAAACTACCAGAGAGTGTCTCCTCCCCCCCCCCCCCCCCCCCCCCCCCCCCACTAGTATGGCTGGTGGCCGGGCGCTCCGTAAAGCGTGTGCTTTCAATCTGAGGGTGCCTGCAGGGATCTCCACACAAATAGCCTAAATGCGTGCCACTGCGGTCCACACCTTTTCTGAGCGTTGCAATGTGCAACTCAAAGCCATTTGCCTCTCGTTTCGAGAGCATGTGGGGCATCCCTTTGGGTGTCCTATGATAGGCTTGGCTGCAGCTGGAGCCACTCGCGGCGCGCGGCATGGCTGGGGAGCAGCTCACATCTACATTTCTGGTGTTAGCAGCACATTGCAGAAGTCCTTCTTCTTCCAGATGCAACACCGTCCTTCAAGGAGCAAAACTGGTTGATGCCGCCGAGTGTGCGGTTTAAGCAGCCAGGAACATGTTAAGCTTAAGGTGACGGGGGTGTCATTGGTGACTCCAATGATCCCAAGGTTCCAGACTGCCAGCGCCATCGGGCACGACCTCAACCACTCCAGCCACACAGGCATGCGCAGCTGGTATCGCCACCATTGAAACCGAGGGAGGATGCTTGCGAGACACAAAGGCAGCGCCCTGGCGAAGTTTGAGGCTAGCAAAGGCTAGCAGCGCCTTACAGCCATTTGGGGGTGGACAAGCTCAGGGCATAAACCACGCGGCAACAAGCTGTGGGCGACACTGACGGCAAGCAATTCCCTGTGTGCAGTTGAGGACCGCACACATTCCTCCGAAAATGTTCTGGTGGCGTGCCAGCTCTGCAGCTATCCAGCAGCTCCTGCACCCGAATGCATTATGGCACGCAGAAGGTCCGTCCTCGGATGCTGGACACGGTTGAGCTCCAAGTTGGGGTCGACATTGGATCTTCTCCCTCAGGCCACCAGCCAGCAACTGGGATGCCTACCAGCACGGGCTGCTATACTATTGTACCCTATAAGCCCTGAAATGTGTTGATTTTGGGGGGTTATAGCGCCTAATAGCCCATCCTGGTGCGAGGGGCGTCATGGCCGGGGTGGAGGTAGCAGCGGAGCTTGTAGATACTTGGCGCCAGCAGCGCATGGCAGAACGTGCTCACGAGTTGGGCGTAGCACCTGGGTGCTCTTCCAGATGCACCGTCCTGGAGGAAGTCTGGTTGAAGCCGCCGAGTGTGCGGTTTAGCTTTTCCCTACCACTTGCTCCCCAAAGGCGGGAACATGGATCAGGTGAGCGGGGTGTCAGCAATGACATGTGATGAAAGATGCGCTATGGGGCACGACCTCAACGACTCAAGCCACGCAGGCATGTCGCCGGTTTAGGGTTGAGGGTCTAGGGTCTAGGGTTTAGGGTTTAGCTGTTGTCGCCACCGTCGAAGCTGAGGGGGAAGCTTGCGGCCGGGGCGGCGGCGGTGGCTAGGAAAGGCTGTCAAAGCCTCAATGCCTTCTCGTGCGTGGACACTGTCAAGCTTTCACCCCCCTAACCTTAAACCTAAACCCGCAACCCGAAACCCGAAACGCATCAAGCATTTTGCCGGTGAAGGCCACTGCTTCTTCCGGATGCAAGCCAGAGCTGGTAGCGTGCGCTGACGCTTTCGGTGTTTCTGCGGACTGCGCTGGACGCCTGAGAGGGCCATCGGGCAGAAGCCCATTTAGGGTTTAGGGGGTTAGGGGTTTAGGGGGGTTAGGGGGTTTGGGGGGTTTAGGGGGTTTAGGGGTTTAGGGGGCGCCGGGTTTAGGGCTTACAGAGCTGAGACCCCACCTTCGTCAAGCCATTAGTCTCATTGCATCAAGCATCAGGATTGTGGCATCAGGGCCACTGCGACGTGTTTGTAAAATGTATGTTCGAGTCATCATAACCGGAGATGCATGATCGGCGCAGGTGTGGCCATTACGTTGTGCTACAAAGAGCTGCTCAGGGTTTCTTGAACTGCGCAGCAGGCTACTGCACCCGGAGCGAGGCACGAACAGCCTTCAGGGGTGCGCAGACTCGGAAACTGGGCGAGAAGGAACTTCAGTGATCATCGGATTCGTTGAGCAAAAGACTGGCAGTACCTCGGGTTCCGTGACTCAGCACTTGCTTCATGCTAGTACTGCAGAGCCTCTTTTCCGCGGCTGAGACAGTTTGCACAAAGGGGTGGATGTTCGCAGACCTGAGCTCTTTGTGCCACCCACAAGTCGCATGCGCGGCTTCCTTGCAACCAAACGAACCCCACATCTAGGCGGCCCCGGAATCTCGGCAAATCTTGGGTATGAAGTCTTCAAACGTTGACGCAGACAGTAACCCTAGATCTGGGGCGACGTAACAAGGGTGCCAGGACCAGGTGCTGAGGAAAGGCTTGGGTTTCCAGTAGCGAGCGTGCCAGCGACGTTCTTCGACGCCTTCCCGGCAACACGGAGGGCCACGCAGCTGCCGATTGCGCGCAGCCTACCCCCAACTTGGCAACCGACTTTCGGAGGGTGGATACCCAAAGGCTCCAATGTAGTTCCTTTTTGGTTTACTTATAGGGGATTTTAGTATGCAACCCCAAAAAGGTACTACATAGGAGCCTTTGGGTATGTTAAGCTTTGCTTCCAAACATTCTATGTCCTCACTTCGCCATCCGTGCTCATGAATTCTGTACAAGCAGCGGAGATTTTTTGTTGGGAAACCTGTTGCCAGAGGTGTCTCAGCTTAGGACTTGCGAGTGTGACCGCTGTGGCAGTCCTGGGCAACAGGCCCGTACATGGCAAGTGAACAGGATCGGAGATTTGGCTTTGGGGTTTGGGGTTTAGGGTCTAGGGTTCTGGGGCAGGTGGCAACTTCGCAATCCATTTGAGAGCCCACATCATCTGCGTGTCTATCCTTCAGAAGGTCAGAAGCCGAGCTCGGAGGGAAGAAGACATGAAAAATTAGCGGCGAGTGTTTTGCGCGATCGTTCTGGAGATGAGAAGCCCCCCGCCGATGTCACAGTTCATGTGCCCATCCCTTCCTAAACCTCATCTGCGAGAAGCTTGACTCATGTTGGGCCACCAGGGTTGAGCCAGGGTGTTCCCTTCGGAGGTGGAGCCAGAACGGCATGGGGTCTGTCCTGTGCCGATAGAAGGGGCGGACCCTGACAAATGCCAAAGGGGATCGGGTCTAAGCTTGCTTCCCCCAAGAAACACCCCCAGCAAAACGACGATGTAGCTCCCAATATGTCGACTCGGCAAGGCAGCATGACAGGTACCCGGCAGAAGGCCAAACCAAAGATTGGGTCAACCACTACCCTCCGATGCGAGAACGCGCGCGGGTGCGCTCGCGCGCGCGCGCGCGCGCGCGCCAGGGACTCGCAATGCGTTGTGGGGTGCCGAGATGCTCTGCCACGCAGGGCCTTCTGCGGGCCGAGATGTGTCTCCAAATGGCAGATCAATGAAGCGTGTCTGGCGAAGAAGACGGCTTCCTTGCACGATTGCTGTTGCCTGACAAATCGTCGAGCTCAACTGGGGCGATGAGCCTGCCATCTTACGCTTCGTTGTGATTAGGGTTCGGGGTTGAGGGTGCTTAGGGTTGAGGGGTTTTCCGGCTATTTCCGCAACGAATGGGCCCGCGAGCGTCGCGAGCTCGCAGCAACAAAGGAGCTTGGCCTGATGTTGCCGGGCAGTGGCCTCACGCCAGCTGCGTCCTTGGCTTCCAGATATGCAGGGACCTTAACCCAAGTGCGGTTTGCCAATCTGGGCATCTAAACCGTCAACCCTAAACCCTAGATCCCGGATGGGTGGCGATGTTTTGCTTGGGAGAGATCCTGCACCTCCGACAGGCGGGCGATCGTGTCACCACTGCACACCGGTGGCAGGGGCAACGCTGCCGTTCTCAGGAACGGCCGGCTATTTTCAAGCGAGACACGTATGGGCATCCGATGATAGGAGGGGGCGTTCTGTCTCACAGGACCCATGGGATCTGCTTCGCACCACACCTATGATGCGAATGCAACAACTTTGATGCCCACCCCCTAAGGGGGGGGAGGGGTGGGGGGGGGGTTGGAAATAGGTGGCCGCCTATTGCTGTTAGAGTGGTTGGGGGGGTGGGGGGGGTGGACTACTCTAACATGTCCAACATAGAGCACAAGTGCAAAAAGCATACTACATACATCACAGTCACGTGCAGAGGCAGCGCATTTGTCTTGCTTTCTTGTCCGAGCACCGCTGCTTATATAATACAATAAATACGTGGCACCGGAGGGGGTTCGGCGGCAGCTTTCAGGAATCGGGAGTTTGAGTCCCCCCCCCTCCGCCCTAGTTCGATAATAGTATATAGTACAGGTAGCGGTGGTGGTGGTGGTAGTAGTAGTAGTAGCAGTAGTAGCAGTAGTGGCAATAAGAATAGTAGAAGTAGCGATACAAGAGAAATACGTGGCACTGAGGGGGGTTTGGTGGCAGCTATTAAGAGCCCTCATAGTCGGGAGAGTGAGTCCCCCCCCCCCCTCCGCCGCGGCACGTTTCGTTCAAGAGAAATACGTGGCACTGAAGGGAATCGGTGACAGTTTTAGAGAGCCCTCATACCTTTTATCCTCCTTTTTTCCGTACCGGTAGTACTCACTCCTACTACTAGTATGGCAAAAAGAAAACCAAAAAGGCGGGGGAGAGAGGGGGGGGACTCACTCTCCCGACTGTGAAGGCTCTTAAAAGCTGCCACCAAACCCCATTTGGTGCCACGTATTTCTTCTTTCGCTACTAATACGGTAGTCGTAGCGATACAAGAAATACGTGGCACTGAAGGGACTCAGTGGCAGTTTTAGAGAGCCCTCATAGTCGGGAGAGTGAGTCCCCCCCCTCCCCTCCCGCTTTTTGTTTCTTTTGCTAAACTAACACTGCTACGACTGTTTTTACTTATACAGCTACGACGACGACGATGGCATATCTGGGCAAGTCAGATCCAAAAGCTACATGTTTTGGATCTGACTTGCCCTAAATTAGGCACATTTGGGCAAGTCAGGTCCAGATGTAATATCACTTAACGCTACTTTTGGGTCTGACTTGCCCAAATTTGGGCACATTGGGCCTGATTGCTGCACAGCCACAAAAAACTTCGAGATCGGTCACGCTCGCATGTAATTGGCGCGGGCATATCTTCCCACCTATTTTTGTTAGAGTCCCCCTGTCTGGCAACAATGGGCTGGCCACCTATTAAAAATAGGTGCCACGCAGAGTAACCCCCCCCCTTATCCACCTATTATTAGGGGGTGGGCATAACTTTGTCTTTCTTCCCTGGATCGGTTTTGCTTTTCAGGTGTTCCCACGTTACAGCTCTCTTGACTCCCATATCTGTTCGAAACACAAGCGAACAGAGGCTTGACTATGCCCCAAGCGAAGGCAGGAGTGTGGGCCTTTGCTCCTCTCTAGAGAACTTTCAGATAGCGGACGATAGCAGGCGCTGGAATGTGCGAGGCCCAGTCAAAAGTTCAAGGCAGGGCCAACTAACATTTCGTTGTGCCGATAGGGTCCTGCGGCCTGCGGCTGGAGAAGATTGAACAAGCCACATCGCACTTGGCCTGCAGCCCTTCTGGAGACTGCTGGCTCGGCCCGTCGCACTTGGACGGTCATCTTCGGGGTGGCTGCAACACCGGACGCTGCTGAGAGGGGTCCGCGCCCTGAAGCCCGCGACGTTAGGCGCCCGTGACAACCCTCCAGCGCTATTCAGACCTTCGGCCGAGCTACACATCCCCCCATGGAAGGGACGCAAACGGCCTCTCGTTCACTATCACTCAGTCACCCAAGGGCCCACAGAGAAGAAGGCCATGGTCGCGAGTTGAAACCAGCAAACTCCTGCCAAGTGGAGGTAGGTCTTATGGAGGAAGGCGAAGGTAGGCGGTGATTGTGCATCCGTCGGTATGATGTTGCTTCGGATCATCCTGGCGGCTTGCGAAACTCGCAAAGTGCGTTTCTCATATTGCATTTTCAGACAGAGGGCAGAGGCAAAGCCCTCTGCACGATTGAGGCGATGAGATTCGAAACGGGAACCAAATAATTTAAGAACACACCTCGCAGGCAAAGGCTTGAAACTTCTTACCGCGCATTGTGTCGATCGTGGGGGTCCTACAGCTGAAGACGACTGAAGTTGGCTTGACCCAGGCAAGCGTTGCGCTTGCAACTTCGGGGCTCTCTCAGCGTCGGGGCTGCGGCTGATGGGGGGACCCACGCTGCCTGCACGAACATCCGGCGCCATTCAGACTGGCAGGGCCCGAGCTACGCATCGTGGGACGGTCGAGACAGGCCTGGGTCACAAGCATTCAGCCTGGGGTGAAGCAGGCGATGGCGCTAATGTCTCTAGTTGAAGTCGGGAGCGCATTGCGCGACGTCATTGGCAGGGCTTGCAACTCTCACCAGGTCGAAGCAGGCCCTAGGGAAGTGAGGCGAAGGACCCCGGCCTCTCTGGGCCACAGTGGCCGCCGGGCTGCTGTCTGCGAAGGGATTGTGGCAGGAGCGACCCAAGCTGCTCTGTCAGCAGAGGTTTGTGGGCTGACATCTGCACCCCAGAACTTATTCAGGGTTTAGGGCGTAGGGCTTATAGGGTTTAAGGTAACCTTAAGACTCGCATCGCATCATCGGGGCCACTCTATGTAGCAGGACCAGGGAAGGGAGGTCCCCTACAAAGGCCACCCCCCCCCAGCCACAAAGGCCCAAGTGTCTGAGAGACTTGCATTTAGCTTAAGCCACCCCTAAACCCTAAGCCCTGAAGCCTAACCCTAAACCCTAAACCCTAAATGGGAGGACGCCTGCGATGCCCCTGAGAGGTGTGAAAAAAGCCGGAGATTGGATGCATCCAGGCTCCTCGAACCCCAAGAACTCGTTGAGCCAAGGCTGAAGTGGTGAAAAGCCTCTGGTTCTGAGCAGACACTGCCCTCCTGGCCCTAAATCCTAAACGCTACAGCCTAAACCCGAAACTGAGGGCGAATCAAAGCTTTGGACCCCCCTTCGCTGGGGCAGGACTTCGCCCAAATCCAAACCTGAGGCAAGTAAAGAACAGTGTGCCGGCATTTGGGTCCTAGAGCGTCAGGAGAGGCCCCCATATCGCACCTGCGGACCTGCATCCTACCCCTCGGAGCAGGCGGCAGGCTGCGAAGCATGCGACTCCGGGCACGACACGCGAGCAGCAGCCAAGCTGCGCCTGCCGCGCGCCGCAGCGATGTGCACGGAAGTGCCAAGATGCCTCTTCAGGGCCAAGGGAGACGTGCCCACAGGTCCGTCGGCGATGGTCGGGGCTACTTGCAGCTGGCTTGAACTCAGCGGCGCATTACTGCGCGTCGTGGGCAGGGCTTGCAAGTCTTGCCACGCGGAGGTAGGTCCAAGGATCCCAGCCTCTCTTGGCCAAGGTGGCTGCTCTGCCTCCGTCGGCGTGTGGGTGACTGGCATGATCAAGCTGCTCACTCAGCACTGGTGCCAAGGGTTTAGGGTTTAGGGTTTAGGGTTATGGGCCTTGGGGTTTCGGGTTTAGGGTGTAGGGTTTAGGGTTTAGGGCGAGTCCGGCCGAGGCCACCAAGCTTTTCGGACAAAGCTGGTGAACAAGGGCACATCGGCTGCCTTCAGATGCGACTTTAACGAGGACCCAGAGTCCCTCTGCCCTACACCCCTAAACCCTAAACCCTAAACCCTAAACCCTAAACCCTAAACCCTAAACCCTAAACCCTAAACCCTAAACCCTAAACCCTAAACCCTAAACCCCTCCCTAGCAAATTAGCTGATCCCAAGGCAGAGTTGAAACTTGCAAGGTCTCGCAACATGGAAATTGCACAGCGGCGCGCGACCTCGAGAGCAGACAAAACATGAAGATCAAGCCCTCTTCAGATGTAAGTCTCCATCCCTTCCTGACGGAATGTGAGCCACTGCGTTGCCGGAGGCTGTGCGGCAAAGCCAGGAGATGTCAACCCAGTCTTTGCTCCTACAGGCCACCACGAGGCAACTGCGGGGGCACAGGCACTTTGGGGGCTTCTAGGGGGTTTAGGGTTTCGGGTTTAGGGTTTCTCCTTCCCAAACCAGAAGAAGTGAAATAGCAGGCATCCAGGGCATTTTGGACATCTGGGCGGCGACAACCACGCCATCGAAGCGGTTCCAAGAGCTCTGGCAGAGCTGCGCTGCTCAGAACACAAGGTAAGACACTGGTAGATGCCGCCCAGGAAGAGAAAGCACGAAGACACCGAGGGACTTCAGCCCGGACGACCTGCAACAGCAAACGTAGGAAGACCACCCTGAGGGACTTCAGCCCGGGGGGCCTGCAACAGCCAACGTACGTAGTGTGCGGGGATCTTCTTCTCGCCACACACTGAGGATGGTCGATTTCTGCTCTGAGGTCCCCCCTCCTGCATGTCGCGCAGGGCTGCTGCGCCGAGGGGAGAGAAAACCGGCGCCTCGTCACAGCACGTGCTGCTGTCCAGTGACCCAGCATTCGCAAGTCCACGGCGCAGTAAGGCCATGCCTCCACCTGACAAAGGCTTGAAGCTCCAGGTCCCGTGACTGTCCCTTAAATGCCAGTGACGGTCCCGCAAATGCCATGGCTTGAGCAGAGCCAGGGATTTGGGGCTCATGGTGCAATCTTTAGACTTCGAGGGGCTGTTTGGGGCTGAGACTCCGATGAGTTAGACAGCTTTCGGCTGGCTCTTTCGGTACGTTACACGCAGACATTTTTACTAGAGGCCTGCGAAGCAGAAAACGCCGAAGGAATCTTGCAGTGTCAGGAGCCTTGAACTTGAATCAGATTCCACACCTGTAGAAGCTGGATGAGATGATTCCCTGAGGCACCCTGGCCACATCCTTGCACGACGTCGCACGAGGGCGCCTTCGGGAGTCTTAAGCGCACTTCGTCGCTAGCTCACTAAGATTCTCGGCTCAGCTCTGCTGAGCGGATGCTGCGCAGAGATATGCAGAGGGCAAGGCCCAAAAGGCGTCCTGGAGTTGCAGGCCCGGGTATACTGGGCAGCAACGCAGCTTTGCAACCTTGCGTGCGCTGTGCGCACGTACAGCGGTCCGTGGCTCGGACTCCTCCAACACAACGCGGTCGCGAAGACCGTCAAGGAGAGAGGGCGAGGCAACAAGGCAACCAACTCAGGAGCTGGGCCGGACGGGCTGGCGGCTGCTTTTTAGGCTACTGCGCGGAGTACTCGGCTCGGCAGCTCTCAAGGATTTTGCGGAGCAAGACGCTGGGGAACATGTCGGACACGCCTGAAGCGCAGCGACATCCTCATCAGAGCCACACATGATCTGGGGAGCTCTCATGCCTTGAGGCAGCGCTGAGCACTGACAAGTGCGACCCACACCCCACCGAAAGCTCTCAGCTCTCTTTCCTCCATAGACGAGGAAAGCCGCCATCTTTGGGGGGGACCGGCATGAACCTCCACGGAACTGGCGCATTTCAAGGGGGGGGGGGGGGGGGGGGGGGGGCATGCGACAAAGTGCAACAGCAGGAGCAGCACATCGTGGCTCGCAAGCATGAGCATAGGCATTATGATGAATCCTGGGCCGTGTCGGGCATCATGCTAGGGAAGATGACATCTTTGCCGCTGCGTGCTCATTGCACAACGAACTTACACAGCCGCATCCTTTTTCCGACGTTGGAGCAGTCTCTCTCATGTCTCCCACTGCAGTGTTCGGTCACAAGTGCATGGACGGAGTCAGGTCATTCTGCTGTTGTGCGTGAGCGGCTGGCGCTACCAACATCTCCTAGCCGTACCCACATGGACAGGAAGGTCTTCGCACAGAACGTGCTTCCAGTGCTGGCCAACGCGGGTGCCACTGGCTGCTACTTGGGCTGGAGGAGGAGGTCTTCGCCATGATCTACGTGCTCATTGAGCAACGAACTTACTCAGCCTTCTGTTGGCGTGGGAGCCACAATGCAAGAAGCTGAAACAGTCCCACATCTCCCACTGCAGTGTTCGGTCAAGTGCAGGGACAGCGCCAGGTCATCGTCCTTTTGTGTGAGCGGCCGGCGCTGAAAGCTCCTAACCATGCCCACATAGACAGAGACAGTAGGTCTTCACACATAACATGCTTCAGATGCTGAAAGCTGTTGAAACCTGTAAAGTCTATAGCTTCCACCGTGCGCGGGATCCAAAAGGGGTGTTCAAACGCCTTCGCAGGTGCCGCACACCATGCCCAGACGAATTGTGGTTCAGGGTACGGGGTTTAGGGTGCCAGCCGCTCTCTTCTGCAGCGCGAGCAAAGCTTGCTGGACACGCAGTGATGCGTGTGCACAACATAACAGCCCTATCTGTGTGGCACCTGTTGCATCAGCTGCCCTCCATGCTCATACCACTACGAAGTGGCACACGCATGTCCAATCTGCTCTCAAGGATCTGCTTCACCAGTGTCACGTTGGGCTGTCCCACATGCTGCCGATCTGCGGTGAGCTGCTCTTTGGCAGCACGACCACCACAGGAATGAGCTTGGAACATGCTCAGCGGTTGTCCTCTACCCCAAAATTGAGCCCTTTGGGGCCACTGCGAATAGACACAAGCTTCGCCTCCGCCGTCTATCCTCCTAACTCCGTCATCCTCACCCCTGGCTTAGGGCAAGCGTTGGGAAAAAGATGCACAAACCAACCATGAGGGACCAGATGCATAGATCATCACATTTAGCCCTATAGGTCCTGGATCATATAGCGCTGAAGGTGACATCAAAATGTATTGTGTTGTGGTCCGCGGTTCAAGTATCCAATACTCGGAAACATCAGGGTCGCTTTGAAACATCAGGGTCTCTTACGCGTCATCCTAGATATTCTCTCGACCAGAGTTGGACAATGAGCGGACTACACGAACATGCTGAACCTTATGACACCAATGCGTGCCTTAAGCGTACGTCGTGTACAAAAAGGCTCCAAACGTACTTTGCAGTTGACACTCCTCAACCGCAAACCCTAAATCTTACAAACCCTAAACCCTAAATTCTCTTAAGCCCACTGACGCTCCTAAACCCTGAACCCTAAACCATATAAACCCTAAACCCTAAATTTTCTTAAGCCCACAATCTGCACCCTGAGCCTTGACCTGCATTTTTGCGTGGCTTCCCTGTTCATCTTCTACAGGCCAGGGGAGCTGTCCGGAAAAAGGTTCATACGCCTCCTTTGTGAAGGTCCCGAGATGCCATGGGCCTCTCCACCCAAAACCTGAGCAATCTGCCGACGACTCGCTCTCTTTTCCGCTCTTCATGGCCCCAGCAGCAGGAGACTGCCGTCTGACGGGGCAGCGCGCCAGCATGCGCGCGCCTTCGGCGCGCGACTTGTAAGTTTAAATGGACGTCGCCTTCCGGTTTAGGGTTTAGGGTTTAGGGTTCAGGGTTTAGGGTTGAGGTTTTAGGGTTTAGGGCATAGGGTATAGGGTTTAGGGTTTAGGGTTTAGGGTTCAGGGCTTATCTTGGGAATGTAAGGGCTTAGGGTGCTTTCTAAGCAACTCGAGGATCGGTCGCCTACGCCTCAGAGTCCAGCGAAGAAGCGTGCCGCCTGAGGGAAAGGGCTTAGGGTTTAGGGCCTTTAGGGTTTAGGGTTTAGGGTTGAGGGTTGAGGGTTTAGGGTTGAGGGTTGAGGGTTTAGGGCTGAGAGGGCTTTTAGAAAGAAGATGGCTCAGGGCCTTTCGGGATGCTTCGGGTTCACCGGGTGATTTGCTCAGGGAAACCCATACCACCCTAAACCCTAAACCCTAAACCCTAAACCCTAAACCCTAAACCCTAAACCCTAAACCCTAAACCCTAAACCCTAAACCCTAAACCCTAAACCCTCTCTACCATATATATTTAACCTTAATTGTATTTTCAAAATTTGGCCGCTTTATTTTCAGAATTTGGCCGCTTTATTTTCAGAATTTGGCCGCTTTATTTTCAGAATGAGCCAAAATCAGGCCAAAGGCTAATTGAATTTCAGAATTTGGCCGCTGTATTTTCAGAATTTGGCCGCTTCAGAATTTGGCCGTTGTATTTTCAGAAATTGGCTGCTTTATTTTCAGAATTTGGCCGCTTTATTTTCAGAATTTGGCCGCTTCAGAATTTGGCCGCTTTATTTTCAGAATTTGGCCGTTTTATTTTCAGAATTTGGCCGCTTTATTTTCAGAAATTTGTCGCTTTATTTTCAGAATTTGGCCGCTTTATTTTCAGAATTTGGCCGCTTTATTTTCAGAATTTGGCCGCTTCAGAATTTGGCCGTTTTATTTTCAGAATTTGGCCGCTTTATTTTCAGAATTTGGCCGCTTTATTTTCAGAATTTGGCCGCTTTATTTTCAGAATTTGGCCGTTTTTGGCTTTCTCAATGTAGTGGGATTCTCTGGGTGGGTGGGTGTTATATCCGAGCCGTAAATAAAACTTAACCATAAAGCTGCTCGACCCGGAGTGCTGAACCCTAAACCCTAAACCCTAAACCCTAACCCCAAAACTGCGACACCCTAAACCCCTTGGCCCCTACACCCAAGTTAGAGCCTATTTCTGCAGGTGTCGGGCCGAAGACTCCAGAACAGCTGAGTCTCGACTTCACGGTTTAGGGTTTAGGGTTTAGGGTTTTAGGGTTTTAGGGTTTAGGGTTTAGGGTTTAGGGTTTAGGGTTTAGGGTTTAGGGTTTAGGGTTTAGGGTTTAGGGTTTAGGGTTTAGGGGTTTGGGGTTTAGTGTTTAGGGACCATAAAGCACTAGACATGAACTGCCTACAAGACGAGCAACATCCCAATGAGAAAGCCACCAAAACACCCATACTCATAAAATAGACCACGAAGCACAAGACCCTAAACAGCAATCCCCACACCCTAAACCCCACAACCTAAACCTTAAACCCTAAACCCTAGACCCTAAACCCTAAAGCCTAAACCCTGAACCCTAAACCCCACACCCTAAACCCAAACCCTAATCCCTAAACCCTACACCCTAAACCCTGAACCCTAAACCCTAAACCCCAAACCCCACACCCTAAACCCTAAACCATAAAGCCTAAACCCTAAACCCTAAACCCCAAACCTCACACCCTAAACCCTAAAGCCTAAACCCTAAACCCTAAACCCTGAACCCATAAACAGGCTCTATGAAACCTCAGCTTCCTTGGGAGGTTCGGGGGCGGCGCCTGCTGATGCTTCTGATTCCCGAGGCCACCTGCTGAAGCAAAGTGCTGCTAGGGGCCACCGGGGGGTTTAGGGTTTAGGGTTTAGGTTTAGGGTTTAGGGTTTAGGGTTTAGGGTTTAGGGTTTAGGGTTTAGGGTTTAGGGTTTAGGGTTTAGGGTTTAGGGTTTAGGGTTTAGGGTTTAGGGTTTAGGGTTTAGGGTTCAGGGTTTAGGGTTTAGGCGGTTTAGGGTTTAGGCGGTTTCGGGTTTAGGCGGTTTCGGGTTTAGGGTTTGCGGTTTAGGCCGACTTAATCTTGGAGACCCAAACTCAAACTTACATCTAAGGTTGGAATCTATGCGCCCTTCTGATACATGGTGTATAGACGGTCCATAGCTGTTTTTGCTGATTCATCTGTGGTCTTGGAAACAGGAACAGTGTGACAAAGAACCCCTACAAGAGGAGCTCGCATCACGGAGGCTGTACGAAATGAGTGATCTACTGACCCCCGTGAATGGCCGAGGACAGAAGGACGCAACTGTTTTTAAACCCTAAACCCTAAACCCTAACCCTAAACCCTAAACCCTAAACCCTCTTCTGGGCAGCCCAGGGCCACAGGCAAGGCCAAGCTACGCGCATGAAGGGAGACGAAATGGAGACCCAAGCGGAGACAAGCAGGAGGCCACATGAGAGACAAGCGGAGACAAGGAGCCCAGGGTCCCGGACGAGGCCACCCACGTGAAGGGAGACCAGAAGAGACAAGCGGAGACAAGTAGCCCAGGAAGGGAGATAAAGGAAGAGAAGCGGAGACCAGCAGCAGGGACCCGGGCGAGGGCCGGCCCGAAACCCTAAACCGTAAACCCTGAATCCTAAGCCCAAAACCCCTTGTGACCAGCCTGGAGCCGCCTTCTTCTTCTTCCTCTTGTCCTTGAGCTTCTGCCGCTTCTTGGGTCTCTCCTCCTCGAATCGGTGGGATGACGCTTGTTGGGTGTAGGGTTTAGGGTTTAGGGTTTAGGGTTTGGGGTTTAGGGTTTAGGGTTTAGGGTTTAGGCTTTAGGGTTTAGGCTTTAGGGTTTAGGCTTTAGAAATCTTCCCAAACCCCAAATCAAATCGTACCACCTCACCCCTCAATCCCTCAACTATCCGTAAGCCCCTAAACCCTTAACCCTCAAACCCCAAACTTTCAATCGTGGGTATAGGCCTTCGAGGTTCGGGCATTGATTAAACGATTTAGGGTTTTTTTCGGGGCTTGGGGTTTCTTCGTCAAGGGGTTAGGGTTGAAAAGGGTCAGCGACTTGGATTTAGGTCTAGTTTTGGGGGCGGCAGCCCTGAACGCCAGAATCCCAAACTCCAAGCCCTTGTATATAAAGACACAAGCCCGTAAATCCTAAACCCAACAGCTCTCGTCCCGTAACCCAAACACCCCGAACCCAGCATTTAAGCCCCTTAGGCCCTGCAAGGTTCAGGATTTAAGGTTTTAGGAGCAGGGTAAGGAGTGCTCTTCCTTGTCACAGCCGGATTTGTGGGGATCTAACCATTCTCCCCTAAACCCTAAACCCTAAACCCTAAACCCTAAACCCTAAACCCTAAACCCTAAACCCTGAACCCTGAACCCTAAACCTAAACCCGGCTGTCTATTGAACTGTCAAGTTCCTCCTCGTCGCTGCTGTCGACCTCCTCATCCTGCTCGCCCTCCTCGGCTTTCAGGCCGGCCTCCGCCTGGAAAATCAGGGTTTAGGGTTTAGGGTTTGGGGTTTAGGGTTTAGGGTTTGGGGTTTGGGGTTTGGGGTTTAGGGTTTAGGGTTTAGGGTTTAGGGTTTAGGGTTTCGGGTTTCGGGTTTAGGGTTTAGGGTTTAGGGTTAGGTTTTAGGGTTTAGGTCTGAAGCGCGCGGCACACGGGCGCCTCCCCGAAGATCTCGGCCCAGCTCTCACCCGCCAGCAGCCGCCGAGCCTCCTGGGCCGAGAGTCTACCCTAAACCCTAAACCCTAAACCCTAAACCCTAAACCCTAAACCCTAAACCCTAAACCCTAAACCCTAAACCCTGAACCCTGAACCCTAAACCTAAACCCTAAACCCTAAACCTGAACCCAAACCCTAACCCCCAAACCCTAAACCGAAGAGGGTTTCGGGGGGAGGGGCTCCTAGGTTCAGTGATTCATAGGAATCCCTAGACCCTAAACCCAAGAGGGTTTTGGGTTGAAGGAGACTCCTAGGTTCAGACCCTAAACCCTAAACCCTAAACCCTAAACCCTAAACCCTAAACCCCAAATGCATGGCCGGCCTCGGTGGACCAGAGCATCACCGAGGGCTTGCCGTGGGCCGTAGAGGCCAGCAACTTGGCATCCTGGACGCGTCGGAGTGAGGGTTTAGGGTTTAGGGCTAGGGTTTCCCTACGCAGCGCGCCCCTGAGCAGATTCGCTTGCAGCAAAACACCTGGGCGCAAACCTTGATTTCGTGGCACCCCTAAGCCCTAAACCCCAAACCCCAAACCCCAAACCCCAAACCCCAAACCCTAAACCCTAAACCCTAAACGCAGGGCCCAGATGCTCGGGCCCCGGCTGGGGACAGGGCCAGGCGCTCCATAGGGTACTCGGCACTCCCATGCCTGTCTTTGGCGTAGGGTTTAGGGTTTAGGGTTTGGGGTTTAGGGTTTAGGGTTTAGGGTTTAGGGTTTAGGGTTTAGGGCTTAGGGCTTAGGGCTTAGGGCTTAGGGCTTCGGGCTTAGGGCTTAGGGCTCAGGGCTTGGGGCTTGGGGTTTGGGAGTTTAGGGCCTGAGGTTTAGGAAGTAGGCACCACGGCCCTACACTCCACCTGAAGCCCGGACACCCGAAGCCCTAACCATCCTCAACCACGAATCCCAACCACCTCGCGCACGAAAGCAAAAACAACATCCACCCCAAACCCTAAACCCTAAAACCATAAACCCTAAACCCCAAACGCTAAACCCTAAACCCTAAACCCTAAACCCCAAACCCTAAAACCCTAAAAACCTTGAGCAACCTCGAACCCAAAACCTCTAACTCTACACCCGGCCCTGGAGCCCCTAGCGCAAAGTATTGAAACCCTATAGATAAACCCTAAACCCTCAACCCTAAATCCTAAACCTTAAACCTTAAACCCTAAACCCCAAACCCATATACACCTCCCCCCTCCCTACGTGCTAAACCCCGAACTACGGCAAAAGCCTAAGCCACCCAGACCCGGAAGCCCCTTAGAGTGTAGGGTTTAGGGTTTAGGGCTTAGGGTTTAGGGCTTAGGGTTTAGGATTTAGGGTTCAATTCCAAAAAACCAAATTGCAAGCCCTAAACACGAAACCCTCAACCCTAAATCCTAACCCCTAAACCCCAAACCCATCACACCTCCCCCCTCCCTACGTGCTAACCTAAACCCTAAACCCCAAACCCTAAACCCTAAACTCTAAATCCTAAACCCTAAACCCTAAACCCTAAACCCTAAACCTCCGAGCTAAAGCAAAAACCCAAGAAAGTGGGCCGCCCGACTCGCCCAGCAGGCCCAAGACGCCACTTCCCAGGCCTCGATGAGTTTAGGGTTTAGGGTTTAGGGTTTAGGGTTTAGGGTTTAGGGTTTAGGGTTTAGGGTTTAGGGTGTAGGGTGTAGGGTGTAGGGTTTAGGGCTGTTAGGGCCTATAGGGCTGAAAGGCTAGAGGGTTTGTAGGGCTTATAGGGCCTATGAAGGCTTATGTGCTTTTAGGGCAGGGTTTGTGGCTTTATGGGATTTGTAGGGCTCATCGGTCTGATAGGGCTTGTAGGGCTTCTAGGGCTTCTAGGGCTTCCAGGGCTTGTTTCTTGGGCTTGGAGCTTGCGCTGTGTTGGGGGGGCATGTAAGGCAGATCGGGCAGGTAGGGTTTATGGTTTAGGGTTTAGGGTTTAGGGTTTAGGGTTTAGGGTTTAGGGTTTAGGGTTTAGGGTTTGGGGTTTGGGGTTTAGGGTTTCGGGTTTCGGGTTTCGGGTTTAGGGTTTAGGGTTTAGGGTTTAGGGTTTAGGGTTTAGGGTTTAGGGTTTAGGGTTTAGGGTTTAGGGTTTAGGGTTTAGGGTTTAGGGTTTAGGGAACTCCGAAGGCATCGCGGCTGCTTCGGGTGCCGTGGTGCCCTCGGGTGCCTGTGGGGGTGTAGGCCTTTGGGCTTTGGGTTGAATACCTTAGGACGGCCCTTTAAAAAAGGCCCTCTGAAAAATATTCCGACATGTACTGCCCGTAGACCCAACAAAAGACAATCCCGAGAAGTTGCCTAGCAAAAGGTTTGGGGCATAGGGTTTAGTGTTTAGGGTTTGGGGCTTAGCGTTTTGAAGCTTTGGGCTGAGGGTTGAAGGCGCTTTGAAGGTTGTTATGGTCCAGTTTTCCCCATCAGAAAGAAAGGGTGCCCACCTTATCTTGTCTAGTGGGCCCTAAACCCTAAACCCTAAACCCTAAACCCTAAACCCGAAACCCTAAACCCTTAACCCTAAACCCTAAACCCAAGGAACCTGGCCCACGACCAAAAACGGGTGTGTGTGTGTGTGTCACGGACCTAACGTCCCAGAGCCCAAACCCCAAAGGCCTCAATCGTCAGTCTTACAACAACCCCAAAACCCCAACACTTCCTGAACCCCACTCCTGAAACAAACCCGAAGCCCTAAAAAGCGACGCCATAAGCAGACCCTAAAGCAAAGACCAGTGCCCCAAAATGACAGAAGCGCGCCGTTGCCCGCACTGAAGTGAGGACCCAGAATCTCCAAAATGAGAGGCCCTCTGATGCTTTTGGGCTTCAAAAAAAAGTTTAAGCACTGAACCCCAAACCCTAAACCCTAAACTCCAGAATAGAAGTATGGAAGTTAAAGCCCAATTCAGGCTTGGGGGGGCCGGGAAGGGGGGTGGGCGGGCGTAAGAATGGGCACTTCAATCCTGAATGGTCCAAAGCAAGCTGGGAGGGTTTGGAGTGTAGAGCTTAAGGGCGCGGAAGGTCCAAAAGCACCTGAGGGTTTAGGGTTTGGGGGGTAGGGTTTAGGGTTTAGGGTTTAGGGTTTAGGGTTTAGGGTTTAGGGTTTAGGGTTTAGGGTTTAGGGTTTAGGGTTCAGGGTTCAGGGTTTAGGGATACTCGGTACAAGCCATGTTTTTGCCCGTGTCGAAGGGCTCGAATATGTTCGGAAACTCGTTAGCACACGCCGCAGACGGCCGAAACCAGACTTGTGCTTTTAAGTCAGGCCTGGTTCGGGCCTGGGTTTAGGGTTTAGGGTTTAGGGTTTAGGGTTTAGGGTTTAGGGTTTAGGGTTTAGGGTTTAGGGTTTAGGGTTTAGGGTTTAGGGTTTAGGGGGTTTAGGGTTTAGGGTTTAGGGTTTAGGGTTTAGGGTTTAGGGTTTAGGGTTTAGTTTAGGGTTTAGGGGTTTAGGGGTTTAGGGGTTTAGGGGTTTAGGGGGTTTAGGGTTTAGGGTTTGGGGCTTAGGGTTTAGGGTTTAGGGTCTAGAGTTTAGGGTTTAGGGTTTAGGGTTTAGAGCTTAAGGTTGAGGGCTTGGGTTTATAGGATTCAGGGGTGCCTGCTCCTTGTCGCTACCACTCTCAGATGCGAAAAGCTGCACCATCTCCTCGGCTCTCAATCGCCCATTCCGCCACCCTAAACCTTTAGGGTTTAGGGTTTAGGGTTTGGGGTTTGGGGTTTAGGGTTTAGGGTTTAGGGTTTAGGGTTTAAGGTTTAAGGTTCCCTCAAAAAACCACAACGAACGGAAAGCTATAACCTTCAGTTTGTCTGAAAAGGACGATCGACAGAAGGCACCTTCTGAGTAAGACTAAACCCTGGACCCTGAACCCTAAACCCTAATACCTGAACCCTAAACCCTAAACCCTAAACCCCAAACCCTAAACCCTAAACCCCAAACCCCAAACCCCAAACCCCAAACCCTAAACCCTAAACCCTAAACCCTAAACCCTAAACCCTCGAAATTGCCGTTGCGGATTGCGGTGTCGAGGGGCGCCTCACCGTCGCACCAGCGCCTCTTCTCCTTGCGAGCCCCGGCTTCCAGCAAAATCCGTCCCATTCCTCGGCACTGGCTTATGGCTTTCAGGCCCGAAGCCTTAAACCCTAATTAAACCCGAAACATGAGGGTTTAAGGGGGTACCTCTCTACACATTTGAGCCAGGCAGGATTCGGCTGTCGGGTCTAGGGTTTGCTCAGTGCACACATGCTGCTTTTGCTTGATGGATGCATATGGCTAGTTTCAGGGGGAATTGGGAAAAAAACCCTAAACCCTAAACCCTACACCCTAAACCCTAAACCCTAAACCACGATTGCTCTAACGTCTAACCGAGTTTCCACAGTGGCCGAAGCTGCAAGCCCAGTGCAGAGCTGTCGAGCCGGCAACATCGGTCGCATCCGGATTCGCGCGAGCTGCAAGAAGTGCACGGAGTGCCTTGGAGCACCCTAAACCCTAAACCGTAAACCCTAAACCCTGAACCCTAAACCCTAAACCCTAAACCCTAAACCCTAAACCCTAAACCCTAAACCCTAAACCGCTGCAGGGCGTTTAAGTGGCTGGATTTTTGCAGAAACCGGTAGGAAACGATGCTTATAAGCTACTCACGTTACGTCCACGTTGTAGTGGTGGATGGCCACATGCAGTGGTGTTGCACCACATGAGTTCTTCCGCTCCGTGCAGGAACGCCCCGCAGCCTCAATCAGAATGCGAGCAACCTCACTCCCCTCGCCGGAGTCGAGCTTGCGACTGCATGCCCAGTGGAGCAAAGTCGAGCCTTTCGAATCGACGGCGGTGGTTGTGGCACCCGCCTCGACGAGGGCCCGAACGATCGCTGCATCATGGGCGCGGCATGCCTTCTGCAGGCACGTCTTGCCTATACAGAACTTGGAGCCGTTTCAAAAGCATATGTATCCTGGTTCTTACGAATTAAAAGTACCCAACAATATTATGTGAAAAAAAGTATTCCCAAGTATACCTAGTTGCCCTTGGAATCAACTGCCTCTACATCAGCGCCCGCATCGATCAGCGCGCGGGCCAGCGCAGCATTGTCCGACTTGCCCTTTCCACAGACAAGATGAAGAATCGTCAGCCCAGTCGAACTCTTGGATTTGAGCTCGTACTTGTATGTGAGGTCGGCGCCCGCCTCGGCCAGAAGCTGGACCATTCCCATCTGGTTCCTGTTCCACGCGGTGATTATGGGCGTGCATCCTTGCGCATTGCGAAGATCCACCTCAGCGCCAGCCTCGATCAGGGCCTGTGCGACGTCAAGCTGGCCGTGGCTGCAGGCCACGTGGAGCGGTGGAGCAGCAAGTGCATCAGGCAGGCTTGTGCTGGCGCCAGCTTCCAGAAACAGCCTCAGGCACCTCATGCTGCCGTGCTGGGCGGCCACACAAAGCCCGGTGCTTGCAGGGGCCAGCAGCATGTCCGGATCCTCGGGACGCTTCAGTAGAGCCTCGATGACATTAGCCCTGTCCTCTTCGATACTGAGCCTGACAGCAACGCGCTGGGAGTCGGTCAGGTTGGTGTCGCGGTACGGTAGCAAAACCAACTGCAGGGACATGGGCGGCTGCAACGTGGCGGTGTCATGCAGGACGCAATCTTGGAGCATGAGCCGCTGACAGAATCGGGAATGCCCCATGCGCGACTGCAATAGTTTCTTGAGGCTCTGGATGGAGTTACCTATACTGAACTTGGAACCCCAGCAAAAATTAAATGATTTTACGTAGCTGTTTCTTAGGAATTATAGTACCCCAGCGCAAAGTTCATTTCAGCTGTTTCTTAGGAATTATCTTAGGAACTATGGTACCTTAGCATCATGAAACTGTTCCCAAGTATCCCGAAGTTACCCCATGTCTCAATGATCTCCTCCAGTTGCTCTGTGCCGACGTCTGCAACCTTGTTGCCAGACGACAGGTAAACCACCAACCTGTCTGCGGAGCCGTCCATGGGCAATCGCCGCTATACCCTTCCTGCCGTACTTGATCCTCGCAGAAGGGAAGCCAAGGCTAAAGTAAACCCTGAACCCTAAACCCTAAGCCCTAAGCCCTAATGCCCAAGAGAGTCACATCCTTCAAAACCCTCCATACCCCAACGCCTAAAGCCCAAAATGCCAAAACCACGCTTTGCTGACTGAAGGTTTTTGGGGTTTAGGGGTTTAGGGTTTTAGGGTTTAGGGTTTAGGGTTTAGGGTTTAGGGTTTGGAGTTTAGGGTTTAGGGTTTAGGGTTTAGGGTTCAGGGTTTAGGGTTTGGGGTTTGGGTCGACCTGCACATGCCCTCCCAAGTGTGGTCACACCCTCGGCTTGACAGGGCACTCCCTAAGGTGCTCCCCGAAACTCCCGAACCCTAAACCCTAAACCCTAAACCCTAAACCCTAAACCCTAAAACCCTAAAACCCTAAACCCTAAAACCCTACAACCCTAAAACCCTAAAACCCCTAAACCCTAAAACCCTCAAACCTAAAAACCTAAAAACCTAGAGCCCGAAAACCCGAAACCCTACACCCTAAAAACCTAAACCCTAAACCCGAAAACCCGAAAACCCTAACACCCCAAACCCTAAACCCCAAACCCCAAACCCTAAACCCTAAACCCTAAACCCTTAACCCTAAACCCTAAACCAACATTTTGGGGATCCCCGCGCTTGCTGTGGACGGCGACCACGCGGATCTTGCCGTCCGAGGAGCCAGTGAGGATGCCATCCTGACAGGGTGCCGCGCTGGCTCTCTCTTGCTTGTCGGTTTAGGGTTTAGGGTTTAGGGTTTAGGGTTTTGGGTTTAGGGTTTAGGGTTCAGGGCTTAGGGTTTAGGGTTCAGGGTTTAGGGTTTATCGGGCTTCAGGGGACGGGGTGGTGGTTGAGCTTAGGGTTTAGGGTTTAGGGTTTAGGGTTTAGGGTTTAGGGTGTAGGGTGTAGGGTTTAGGGTTTAGGGTTTACAGTAGGGTTTAGGCTTTAGGCTTTAGGCTTTAGGCTTTAGGCTTTAGGCTTTAGGCTTTAGGCTTTAAACGCCTGAACCCTTAAGCCCATCTAACCCAAAACCCAAGACCCCGAAACCCTTAAAGGACCGTGGAAGCGCGTAAAACCCCAACAAGCCCTAAACCCTAATCCCTAGAATCCGTTACTGCCCCCCCACATCAAGTCAAACTCTAACGCCCTAAACCCTGAACCATTCTAATTAATTGCGTTGAGGGCTTTTTGGGGTGTTAAAGGTTTTTTGAACTCCTAAAAGAAGCTCTCAGCCTCTAAAAGCGCCAAACCCTCCAATCCCCAAACCCTCAAAAAGCCAAAAACAACCCAAACCGTGGACCCTAACATCCCTAAAATTATTTAACTCCCCACCCTCTCTTGGTAGAGGTACTCTGGGGTTGGGCGCTCCAGGGAGACTATGGGGCTGGGCACTCCGCGGGTTGGGCACTCCAGGGAGACTCTGGGGTTGGGCACTCCAAGAACACTTTAGAGTTGGGCACTCCAGGGAACCTTTGGGGTTGGGCACTCCAGGGATGAGCGAGGAGTAGACTGGGCGAGGAGAAGAGTTCCGGGTGAGGAGAAGTGTTCCGGGCGAGGAGAAGAGCTGAGTTTAAAATCTAATTACCCCTCACCGAGGGTGGGGAAAAACCCGAGCAAACCTAAAACAACTAAACCCTGAACACCCTAACAAACCTAAACACCCAACCCTAACAACCCTAAAAAACCTAACCACCCTAAACCCCAAACCTTCAACACTAAACCTACAAAACCCAAACCCAACCCTCAAAAGCCTAAACCCTAAACCCTAAGCCCTCAAAAGCCCCCTTCTTCAGCCTCTGACAGCTTGACCATGGCATCCACGGACATCGGATGGCCTTTGATCCGATCCTCACGGGCTTTTTCCAGGGGTCTTGGCGTGTTTCGGGTTTATAGGGGCTTTAGAGGTTTAGGGTTTAGACATAGAGGTTTAGGGGTTTAGGGTTTAGGGTTCAGGGTTCAAGGTTTCGGGGTTTAGGGGTTTCGGGTTTGCCGGCTTAGCGGCTCAAGGGTTTAGGGTTTCGGGCTTGGGGCCGACTGGAGGTTGAAACCCTGCAACCGCCATCGCAAGACACCCTAAAGCCCTTCAACTTTACACTTACCCTAAACCCTGAACCCCAAACCCGACACCCTAAACCCTGAACTATCCTCCTACCCTAAGCCCAAAACCCGACACCCTAAACCCTAGATCATCCTCCAACCCTAAGCCCTAAGCCCTAAACCCTAAACCCTAAACCCTGAACCCCAAACCCTAAACCCCATACCATCCTCCAACCCTAAACCATGCACCCTACACCCTAAGCCCCACACCCTAAACCCTAAACCCTAAACCCTAAACCCTAAACCCTAAACCCTAAACCCTAAACCCTAAACCCTAAACCCTAAACCCTAAACCCTAAACCCAATACGATCCTCCAATAAGCAAGCCCTGTTGCAAGAGCGATCTATGTAAGGCCTTCTGGTCTCCGAAGTCTCCCCAGCTAAAGATAGGGAGTGGACCTCGTGCTGCTTCGGGTTTAGGGTTAGGGTTTAGGGTTTAGGGTTTAGGGTTTAGGGTTTAGGGTTTAGGGTTTAGGGTTTAGGGTTTAGGGTTTAGGGTTTAGGGTTTAGGGTTTAGGGTTAGGATTTAGGGTTTAGGGTTTAGGGTTTAGGGTTTAGGGTTTAGGGTTTAGGGTTTAGGGTTTAGGGTTTAGGGTTTAGGGTTTAGGGTTTAGGGTTTAGGGTTTAGGGTTTTGGGCAGCACCGACCTGATGGATTGAGCCACTCACCCCTGGGAACTTTCGGGGGCTTCTGAGCCAAAGCCCACAAGCTCTTAATTCTTGGCTGCACTCAGAAGGGTAGCTATAAACTAAAGTCTTAGCTGCCATATTAAGAAACCCAATAAACCCAAAAAAAGGCTAAGGATCGAAAGTTCCAGTAAAGCACCACAAAGAATTCTCAACCCGATGTCTCGTTGTGGGCCTTTCGCAATCCTCGGGCCGGCCGCGGCCGGCGGTAAGAACAAGGGACATACCGTAGTGAAACCGCCGACTTGTTAGATCAACCTCCAAGTGCTTTGGTTTAGGGTTTAGGGTTGCGGTTTTGGCACAAACCCATCCTCCGAAATCATACGTCTAAGCTGCGGGCCAGTCTGAGTTCCGCAGATAACCTGCGCACAGAGTCTGCAGCACCCGTAGAGCTAAGGGTCTGCAGCGTTCGATGCCGCAAGTTGCGCTTTGGTTTTGCTCCAAAACTCTGACCCCTGACCCTGCAACACAAAGCCACACCAACTCCCCTGTTCGTCTCTCTCTGACTCCGAAAACCAAAAAGGCTAGTAAAGCACCGAACCCTTGCCACTAACCCTTCCTCTTGTCCTGGCTCCTAAACCTTCTAAAGTAACCCCTCCCTGCCCTAAATCCTAAACCCCATATCCCTAGACCCTAAGCCCTGGATCCGAAAACCCTAAACCCTAAAGACACCACCACCCCTCTCTGACCTTGGCGCCTTGCTTCACAATGGCGATCTCAGCAGATGTTTGTATAGGGTTTAGGGTTTAGGGTTTAGGGTTTGGGGTTTGGGGTTTTGGGTTTGGGGTTTGGGGTTTGGGGTTTGGGGCTTGGGGCTTGGGGTTTGGGGTTTGGGGTTTGGGGTTTAGGGTTACAAGCTAGAGGGCTCGGAGGAGGGTTTAAGGTTTAGGGTTTCGGGGTTTAGGTTGTCCTAGAGGCTCGTTTCTTTTTAGGGTTTAGGGTTCAGGGTTCAGGGTTCACGGTTCAGGGTGTAGGGCTTTCGGGCTCATGAGGAGTACGGGATTTCAGGGACCAAAGTGCTCTTGGAATAGGGGGCCTGACCCTCAGCCAAAGCATCGAGAAGCTGAGAAGAAACCCACCCCCAAACCCCAAGCCCAACTCCTGCCACTTAGGGTTTAGGGTTTAGGGTTTGGGGTTTGGGGTTTCGGGTTTGGGGTTTAGGGTTTATCGGGCTTCAGTGGACGGGGTGGTGGTTGAGCACCCTGAATGATAGTATCGACATGCTCGCTGTCTGGACGCAAACAGACAACATACATTCCCAGAACGCTGGCATCGTAGTACTTCTGAATGTACTTGTGCAGGTTAAGCTGCAGGCATTTCTGCCAGCCTGCCAAGTCTGGCAATCGAATGGAAAATCTGTGAGAATGATTTGGGCGTAGATCGAGGGCACGACCTGGATGAGGCAGGGGAGTGCACCGGTCGATTCGACCGTAAGCCTATGTCCGAGCTCGCCAATCGCACCAGTCGCGCACGCCGGTGTACGTTCCCACGCAGTTTTCTGGCCGGTTGAGATCGAATGTTGCTTGCCCCACAAGAGGAAGGGCACTTTCGAAGCCGGCCATGTTTTTGCAGAGCTAAGTCCTGAACCCTAAATCCTAAACTCTACGGCTTAAACCTCGCGCAACATGTCTTCACGCTTGGGGCACAGCGGGAGCCTAGGAACCGTGGACCGAATACCTCTAGCCGAGAACGCTTATTGGGTTTAGGGCGAGGCACGTTGGTATCCATCGAGGGCACAAAGACCTCAGCCCAAAGAATATCCTCGTACCCCCAAAGGCCTGACCCCCAACAAGCAGCGAAATTAAAGGGCTCGTCCCCCAAAACAATGTCCTGGCACCCTCAATCGAAGGCCCAAAGGCCACGTCCCAAAATCACCCCGTGTTGC
>CAJNDS010000336.1:270000-317500 GCA_905221605.1 Symbiodinium natans
GGTTTGGGGTTTGGTGTTTGGGGTTTGGGGTTTGGGTTTTGGGGTTTGGGGTTTGGGGTTTGGGGTTTGGGGTTTGGGGTTTGGGGTTTGGGGTTTGGGGTTTGGGGTTTGGGGTTTGGGGTTTGGGGTTTCTATAGCGTGTAGGGTTTAGGGATTAGGGTTTGGGGGCCTAACGCTTGTAATTTCTTAGGGCCAAGTGGTAAACCAGAAACCGTAAACCCTAAACCCTAAACCCTAAATCCTAAACCCTAAACCCTAAACCCTAAACCCTGTCCGAGGTGGGAACTCACCGCTGCTTTCGCAGCCCTTCCGTCAAAGATGCGGAGACCGCCGTTGTCATCACCTGGGCGGAATGCTGTGATTTCTACTTTTGGCTGCCGGGCCAAATTCTGCATTTAGGGTTGTTTAACGTTAAAAAACCCTAAATCCACCTCACACTACCAACCTTCCATCAGCCGCCTCAAGCCATAAACGCTGAAAGCTGCCGAAGCCCCCCCAAAAAAACAGTTAAGCCCCCAACACCCTAAACCCTAAACCCCAAACCCCATCAGCCGTTCAAACCCCAAACCCCATCAACCGGTAAACCCAAAACCCCATCAACCGGATTTCCTAAACCCTAAACCCTAAACCCTAAACCCTAAACCCTAAACCCCAGAACCGTATGAACTTCAAACCCCAAACGTCGCCAGCGCGCCCACCGCGAAGCGCTCGTTGCCGGCTAAGGCCAGGAGTGACTCAGGATGGATGGTTTAGGGTTTAGGGTTTAGGGTTTAGGGTTTAGGGTTTAGGGTTTAGGGTTTAGGGTTTAGGGTTTAGGGTTTAGGGTTTAGGGTTTAGGGTTGAGGGTTGAGGGTTGAGGGTTGAGGGTTGCGGGTTGAGGGTTGAGGGTTGAGGGTTGAGGGTTGAGGGTTGAGGGTTGAGGGTTGAGGGTTGAGGGTTGAGGGTTGAGGGCTTAGGGCTTAGGGCTTAGGGCTTAGGGCTTAGGGCTTAGGGTTTAGGGTTTCGGTTTGGGGTTTGGTGTTTGGGGTCGAGGGCTTTGACCTACATTCATACTGGGCCCTTTTGGGAGATTTCAGGTGCAAAGCGCGCCCGTGTAAACTCGGAGTGTAGGGGAATGGAATGGGGACCCACAAATCCGCCGAGGCCTTGGGCCGGAGGTGTATAGGTTGTGAGAACAGGCACCCCCCTCCAAATCCTCCCCCCACCCAAAGCCATTTTTCGGACCCCTTTTTTTGCCTGAAATGAGAGACAGAGAGAGAGAGAGAGAGAGATAGAGAGAGAGATAGAGAGAGAGATAGAGAGAGAGAGAGAGAGAGAGAGAGAGGAGAGAGAGAAAGAGAGAGAGAGAGAGATAGGTACCCCCCCTGGGGAACCGGGGGCCGCCCCCCCCCCCCCCCCCCCCCACCCCTCCCACCTACCCACCTCCGTACCCCACCGCCCCCGCCCCCCTCCCCCCACCCCGCTGCCTTTTCCTGTGCACCTGAAGTCAAAGCTTGAACCTAAACCTTAACCTCCCCCCCTACCCCCCCCTGAGGGGCCTGGTTACGATCACTCCAAGCCGAACCCTAAACCCAAAAAAACCCTAAACCCCAAAGCAAACCCCAAACCATAAACCATAAACCCGGAACCCCAAACCCTAAACCCAACCCTTATTGCTTGGGGTCCAGCGACTTGGGCGCTGCGGAATCACCATGCTCAGGCGGATGCGCTGGGCCGGGCCGAGGCGGGTCGCGTAGCGTTAAAATTAGGTCCACGCCCTTTATTATGTCTTCGGTTTGGGGGGTTTAGGGTTTAGGCTAAAGGGCTTCGGGTGTCGTTCTTGGGTGGGGTTTAGTTCGGGGGGTCGCAGGAACCAGGGGCTTGGGTCAGGGGTTGGGGTTTGGGGGCGTTCCGAGGGTTTAGGGTTTAGGGAAAAAGGTTTAGGGTTTAGGGTTTAGGGTTTAGGGCTTTGGGGGTTCCGTGTTCAAAGTGCAGGGCTTCAGGGAAGCAAGAGATCAAGCTCCAACACGCGACGTTTCAAAGGCCAACCCCCAAGCTCAAGCAATGTACCCAGCATGACAGCGCTGAACCCTAAGCCCAAAACCCTAAACCCAAAACCCTAAACCCCAACCTCTAAACCCTAAACCCGAACTAAAGAATCCAGGATGCAGATTTCAGGGGCGGAGGCTGCAGGAAATACGTGCGTTGGGGGTTTTATGAGCTTTATATATACAGGGCCCCTGAACTCTAGACCCCAAACCCTAAACCCTAAACCCTAAACCCTAAGCCCTAAACCCTAAACCCTAAACCCCAAACCCTAAACAACACTTGGGCCCGGCACATAGCCAGCAGCCTTGAGCTTGCAGCGCCACACCTGGCGTGAGCATGAAATGCAAGTAGGTTTAGGGTTTAGGGCTTAGGGCTTAGGGCTTAGGGCTTAGGGTTTAGGGTTTAGGGTTTAGGGTTTAGGGTTTAGGGTTTAGGGTTAGGGTTTAGGGACCCTACCCCTCCCCCCCTCTCAACGCCCCTCAGAAGCACAGGCCGTGGGCGGGCGCAGGCCCCGGTCTCCACGTCGCTGAGCGCCGCGAACTTGTCTGCCGAAGTGGAGGCCTGGAGGTTTAGGGTTTAGGGCTTAGGGCTTAGGGTTTAGGGTTTAGGGTTTAGGGTTTCGGGTTTAGGGTTTCGGGTTTAGGGTGTAGGGTTCACTCACCAGGGTTGAGGGTTCAGGAGATTCGGAGTTTAGAGTCTTTGGACTTGGGCTTGAAAGGATTTGACAATTTGGGGTTTAGGGCAGTCGAGGTTTCGGGTGTATAGGGGCTTTCACGAAAATTGCCCGAGACCCTAGACCCTAAACCCACACACAAATAGAAGTACCTGAAGCCATCTCATCATGGGCTTTCCGTGCAGCTGTCTGCAGGTTTGAGAGCTATCAATTTCGGTCTTTAGTGGGCGTGGGTTAGGAGACCGGTCATCAGCTCCTTACCCCAGCCCCTCCCCACCCAACCCCACAACAGCAGGCCAACGTCTGAGCTCCCCCACAAGAAGGTGCGTCGACGCTGACCTCAGAACTGGGTCGGACACTCAGTGCGGGCCCTGCATGGAGGTTCCCGAAATGAGTGGTGCCTTATTGGGGTCCATATTATAAGAGAATCCTACTGTTTGGGGTCTATATAAGGGTTCCCCTATGGTCGTAAACCCTCGCATGACAAAGCAACAACTCGACCAGGCCAACCACGCGCAACCTTAGGAACTGTGCGTTCAGCAACAGTCGTGTCCATAATGTTGGCATTGGCCAGAGGCTCTAAACCTCAGACAGCAAGCTGACCTTTCCACCAAAGCATTCCCGCGAGCCATATATATATATATATATATACCCTTTAAGGGATTTTATAGGGTACCCCATTCCTTCATTCCCTACTAACCAACAATAAGTGAAGGTTGGGGTCTGAAGGTGCCAAAGCAGGCTGGGGGCGGCGCACGAACTTCGCTGTTCGACAAGACTTCTTGTGACCTCGCCCCAGTCGTGCTGTACCCTAAACCCTAAACCCTAAACCCTAAACCCTCAACCCTAAACCCTAAACCCTAAACCCTAAATGTTGGACAACTTCGATCGGTGGTCATGGCTCAGCAGAGAAAGCTTAACCCTCAACCTTTCAGCCTGAAGCTCCCATGCCAAATAGAACGCTAAGTCAAACCCAGAAGCCCTACCCAGGCATCTATATTCTCGGGTTTCTGTAGGGTTTAGGGATTCAGGGGGTTTTAGGGTTCAGGGTGCTTTTTGGGCTTTAAGCTTTGGGGGCATTCGGGGAGTCTAGCGATTTAGAGTGCAAGGGTTTGAAAGTCCGAAGTGCGGCCCAGCAAGGGCCGGGCTTGCAAGAAGCCGCAGGCGCTCCGAGGAACCTTGGTGGTTTAGGGTTTAGGGTTTACGGTCCCCTAACAAGCTCTCCCGAGACCCTAAACCCTAACCTAAAAACCTAAAACTAAAGCCCGAAACCCTAAACCTGTAAAACCCCAAAGCCATTCATACCCGGACAGGCTCCTGCAAAACTGACTCGGGGCCCCCCGCTTCCCTCCAGGTCGAAGCGGTGCAACTCCACCTAAAAACCCTTTGAAGGGTTTCGGGTTTCGGGTCTCGGGGTTTGGGATTGCAGCCTGGCTGAGTACCCAAAAGCTCAACTTTCAATTTCTGGTAGGATGATAGAGTAGATACCCCAAAAGGTTAAGGGTTACCTATTTTAGTAGGGTGGGTGCTTAGGTGGGGTTCGGGGGTCTGGGGTCTAGTGATTAGGGTTGGGGGTCTAGGGTTTTGGGGTTTAGGGTTTGGGGAAATTTGGGGTTTTTGGGGCTGTTGAGTGCCGTTCAGGGCTATCTTAGGGCTGTTTCGGGCTTGGCGTTTTGGCGTCGGTTTCTTGGGGGTGTCCGAGCTTTTAGGAATGGTTGAGGGTTTAAGCACCCCTGTCGCCCAACCCAACACCTAGAGTCCTAAACTCTAGACACACAAACTACTACTTGCTTAAGAACCCAACCCTCCCGCCCCCCCCCCCCCCCCAAACAAAAAAAAACTTATAAGGGTATGTGGAGATTATATTGTCCATATAAGGGCACTGACGGGAAATTGTTCTTGTAATGTTTGGGACGTTCTTGAGCAAATAGTGGCAAACCGCAAAAGCTAAACCCTAAACCCTAAACCCTAAACCCTAAACCTTCAACCCTAAACGCTAAACCCTAAACCCTAAACCCTAAACCCTAAACCCTAAACCCTAAACCCTAAACCCTAAACCTTAAACCCTAAACCCTAGCCTCACCCGTGATCGTCGCTGCCGCCAGGATGGGCTCGCGAGGGTGGAACTGCGCATCAAAGCAGTGCTCCTAAGGCTCCGATTTCGGGGCTCCGGGTTCAGGGTTCAGGGTTCAGGGTTCAGGGTTCAGGGTTCAGGGTTTAGGGTTTAGGGTTTAGGGTTTAGGGGTTAGGGTTTAGGGGTTGAGGGGTTTATGGGTTATGGGTTATGGGTTTAGGGTTTAGGGTAACCCGGCGCCCCGGAACCCGAAAGCCCCTGAAGGGTCTGCAAAGTCCTGCGTTTGAAGCGCAAGGAGGGGAGTTGCCATGGCTGAGGCGGCAGGCCACAGGGTGTCAAGGGTGTTTCGGGGTTAGGGTGTGTAGGGTTAAGGGCTTGGGCTTTGGAGTTTATGGTTCGAGCGGCTTACGTTTCGGGGTTTCAGGGGTTTAGGGGGTTCTGGGGTGTTAAAACCCAACCCGTCTTCTGTGCGTTGGTGGGCTCATGCCGCCAGGGCTGCAGCTGTGTAGGCTTGTCGGGCTTCGCATGGCTTCAGGCTTCAGGGTAAGCTTTCCCTCTGAGGCGCTTTGGGGCGGCGTGGGGCTTTGAGGCTTACTGAAATCTTGGGTTCTGGCTAGGGGTTGAAAAAGGGTTTAGGGTTTGAAGCAACTGGCCAGAACGGCTCTTTGTTCAGGCTTGCATGACAACTCTGACGCCCCCATGTCTGACGCCCTCATGTTGGCGCGATTGAGGGCTGGTCTGGGCGGCTTTCGAACTGGCTCCCTAACTCTAAACCCCAAACCCCTAAAACCCTAACCCCTAAACCCTAAGCTCGTAAACCCGTAAACCCCTACCCCCTAACCCCTAAACCCTAAACCCTAAACCCTAAACCCTACACCCTAAACCCTACACCCTAAACCCTAAACCCCAGACTACATCGCACACCCTGAATATCGCAGAACCTCAAGCTCGCGAGCAGTGCTTTAGGGTTTAGTTTAGGGTTTGGCGGGTGGGGGTTAGGGTTTAGGGGTTTAGGAGTTGAGGGTTTTTTGGGGTTTAGGAGTTGAGGGTTTTTTGGTGTTTAGGAGTTGAGGGTTTAGGGGTTTAGGAGTTGAGGGTTTAGGGGTTTAGGGGCTGAGGATTGAAGGTTTAGGGGCCCAGGAAGATCAGTTCTTTGCCATAACCGCGCAGAGCTTATAGGGTTCTTAAGGGAGGGGCTCAAGGGGTGTATGTAACCCAAGCTTGCCTAATGCTCCCCACTACTCCCTAAGGCTTCTTTAAGGTTCCCGAGGTACCTACCCCACATGAACCCCCCTCCCTTAAGAACCCTATAAAAGGCAGGCAGCCAACATGCAAGGCCTTTTTCTTTGCAACACCCGGAGTCTGCTTTCTGGTGCTCCAAGGGTTGGCTAGGAGAGCGCTCCAACCTGGTTGCAGAAAGCTGATCTGCGTGGGGTGAATTTGCGAGCCCCAAGTTCTAAGCCCCGAAGCCCTCCAAACCCTAAAGCCTCAGTGTTTTGTGGGCCAAGGGTGCCAGGAATTAAGGATTCGGTCTTCAGGATGTGCCGCGGAAGAGAGTGGCACAACGGACGCCAGGAGCCCGGTACAAAGGCCCAAGGTTTTACTGCCTTCTGAGGAACTCAAAACTTAAGAGACCAGAATATGGGCCTATCGTAGATACTCTGGCTTTCTGACTCCAAGGTTCCTATAAATCCCTGAGCCCTGGGATATGAAACTCCGACCATTTCGTCTTACACCCCCGGAAACAACTCCTCTGGGGCCTTTTGGGGCACATGGGCGTAGGGGACCCACCAAAACCCTAAGCTCCGGGATAAGGCCTTTGACTCGGCTTGGGCGCCATGTCTGCGTGCTCTCTGCGCCCTAAAAGCCCCCAAAAAAGCCCTAAAAGCCCCGAAACATCCTGCAAAGCCTCTCCCCCCAAGGCGAAAATCCCGAGCATCCCGGGCGCACCCGCTTCGGAGCCTGAGACGATATTGGCGGCGGCAGCCTCCCAGCAGCCTCCCTCCCACGCAAAGGGCTACCTGGTCGTGGGGGCTTCTGGTGAGCTGGGGGCTTATGAAGCTTTAAGGGCCGCCTTTTGGGATGTGCAGGGTTTTTTGCTCTTGGGGTCCACAAGAGAGGCAGGGCGAGACTCGAACGTAGTTGCCTGAGACACTCTTGGGCTTGGGAGAAAAACAAGCACACGGATGTGGGTTCGTACAGGGCTTGGGAGTTGACAGCCTCGTCTTAAACCGACATTCAATTCTCTCAAACCTTTGACACCTACACCCTGGTGGATGTTGGAGCTCGTGCGTGGACCCTAAGCTTTCTAAGCCTCTCAGCCCCCAACTGCACTGACCTTTGAGTTGAGACTGAAGTCTCAACCCCTGAAACCCGAACCCCAATCCTGCGCAGGCCCCCGTCTTCTGGTGGCTGAGGAGTGAATGGCCCTCTCAGGAAGCCATCCCAGCATATGGCTTGAGGTCTTCAACGACAAGCTGCATGCATTGCGCTTTCCACGGCTGGTGAACGACAGAAGATATGTCATTCGAGTAACGGGTGCCGTGACAAGATCTGCTCGCCTGCTTTGCAGGCTGCGGAGATCTTGGGCGATTCCAGAACATGGGTGCTCATGCGCTGACTTAGCTTTGAAAACACAGGATGAGCGGCCCAATTCGAAGTTGCCTGTCCGACTCTCGTTTGAAAAGCAAGGCGGCGCTTCTTCTCGATTTGCAGGCGTCCCCTGCCACATCCCTTCTAGATCACAACAGACTCCTCATCTTCGTTGCTGAGTTCATAAGCCCCCAAAAAAAGTGTACACCTTCAGTTCTGCAGGGGGTAGTATCCCAAAACGTGCAAAGTGTACTCATTTCAGCTACCAAGGCCCTAAGCCCTAAACCCTAAACCCTAATCCCCAAACCCTAAACCCTAAACCCTAAACCCTGTATTCTCATTCAGCTACTAAGTCATGACAAAGCACCCGACAAGGGAACCCCTTTCTCCGAGAAACAACCCGCCGGCTTGGTCACATCACACTCAGGATTCGCGGTTTAGGGTTTAGGGTTTAGGGTCGGGTTTAGGGTTTAGGGTTTAGGGTTTAGGGTTTAGGGTTTAGGGTTTAGGGTTTAGGGTTTAGGGTTCAGGGTTTAGGGTTTAATGTGCTGTACTAGGCCATACTATGCGAAACTGCACTATGATGCTATACCATATCATACATAAGATCTGCAGCTATCATGTAAGCTACTCGAGAAGTCTCTCCGCAGCAAAAGCTCGGGCTCCCTCGTCGTACAGGACGCTCAGCCCAACGGTGCAGGCTCGGACGGTCTCCTTCACGACCTGCTGCTCCTTCTTCCTTGGTTTGCCCAGTAACCATACTATAATAAGGGCACCCTTTTTTGGGGTTGGTTACTTATAAGGGAACCCATAACAGTAACCATATTATAATAGGGGCACCCTGTTTTTGGGTTGGCTACTTTATAAGGGAACCCATAACCCCCCCCCCCCCCCCAAAAAAAAAAAAAAAGTGTACAGGGTACCACTGGACTACACAGCTTCAGCTCCTCCTTCAAGTCCTTCAGCTCCTTCTTCAAGGTCAGCCTCTCCTCCAGGACAAAGACATGGACCAAGCAAGGCATGGAAACAGAAAAGTCCGAAACCACGTCCACGCACCACTTAAAAGACAGAACGCTGACAGAACATAGAGGAGACAGAGAACCCACAAACAAGACACGCGAAAAAAAAATCAGCACGTGCCGCCTGCTTGAAGAAAGACTTGAGCTCCGCGCGAAGGCCCCGGGTCTCTTCGCTTGGTGCCTCAGGACGGGCAAGGAGCCAAATCTGACAGTCATCCGGCGGAACGTTGGCGTGGATCCCATGGTAGCCAAGAGCAGTGGCAAGCCTGTAGCTGATGCCTGTAAGTCGAAAGAAGAAGAAGCGAGACAGGGTCGCCATGACGAGAAGTAGGAGGAAGACAGGGAAGGATAAGAGCCAACTGCACAGTGCGACAGGCACGGTGCGATAATCCTTCTCCAGCTGCCCCAAGCACAGGTCCAGCGCCTGGTGGCGGTGCCCGAGCAGGCACCTCAGCGGCCAGAGTGGTACACAAGTCATCACCCGCAAACAACCTGATGGCTTCGGTCTGCTGGGTTCTCCTTCCGGCCCAGTCGGAGCACTCCCCGGACGCCGGCACCGGCATACCAGCAGCGAGAGAAGCTGGAGACCGAGCCCACGCCAGCGCCGCCGGTTGTAATCCAGCAGCATCCTGCATCGCGCCCGCAGGAATAAGATTCGGCTCTGCTCTTGGTAGAGCTCGAAATTTTGCCCCAGCACCCCTACGAGCAGATTCATCAAGAGGATGGTGATGCACAGGCCCGTTGCGTAGAAGAGCGCATGAGCCGAAACGTACATGGGGCCAGGGCTGGGATCGACTGGCTCGGAGCGACCTGTCTCACTATTGAGGGTTTAGGGTTTAGGGTTTAGGGTTTAGGGTTTATAGGGTTTAGGGTAGTTCCCGATACACATGGGGGTTTCTGAAATTAGGGGTACCTGATGGGGGTCCTTTTTGTTACGGGGATCCTACTATTCGGGGGTCTATATAGGGGTCCTATATATTGTCGTAAACCCCCACCTGTCTCGCTGTTGAGCTCGTATGTGGTGTCCTCTCCTTCGAACTCGAAGAGGTCGAAGTCGCCAAAGAAGCCAAGCCGGGTCACCTGCATGAAGGCAGCGTAGAGTGGTGAAGGCTCCTACCGAATCCCAAGGTTGTAGTAGGCATGGGTGGCGGCAACGGCACAGAGCAGCGTCAGAAAGAAGAAGGCTCCCGTATCCACCAGCGCCGCCTGGATGGGAAGGAGCCGGGGTCCGAGCCACGACTCCCCCCGCAGAACGTACAAGAGCCTCAGCCAGACGGTGCCTGAAAACATGGAAAGGAATGGCTTCGCAAGCTCGTGTTCGCGCCACTGCAGCTGCCACACAATCGCAAGCCAGCCCACTGTCACGTAAACAAAATCGTAAACAATGTCGAAATCCTGCGCGGTGATTTCCGGCTCCGACGACGGGGCTTTGCCGTCACTCAGGCAACTGACAACCTGCTCTGCAACGTTCTTGAGAATTTGATCAACTTCTTCAACTGTCCGCTTGAGGTGAAATGCAGCAGCCAGCCAGAGGGCGGGTATGAGCATCACCTCACCGGAACGGAGGCAGTAAGAGTAGTACACGAGGAGGGCAACCGTGACAAAAGCAGATGCGATTTCCAAGACGATGTTTCCCCGTCCTTGTTGCCACAAGTATGACACCACGGCTTCCTTAGCTTTGGAGTAGACCCGGGAAAAAAAGTATATACTTTTTAGGTATAAGTAGCTATTATAGGAACCCAGAACCAAAAAAAGTATTAAAGTGTAGTACTCCAAAACCAAGCTTCTACAGCATCCGTCTGGAAGATGGTGCCGTTGTTCGTAAAGACCAGCTGCTCAAGCAACTCGAGCCTCTCTGCGGCAGACCTCAGTTGCCCAGTAACCTGGGGGGAATTAAAGGTTGACGTTTGGGATTTTATAGCTACTTCAGAATACCCCGAAAAGGTTAAAGGTTACCTACTCTACTACTAACTACTACTACTACTACTACTACTACTACTACTACTACTACTACTACTACTACTACTACTACTACTACTACTACTACTACTACTACTACTACTACTACTACTACTACTACTACTACTACTACTACTACTACTACTACTACTACTACTACTACTACTACTACTACTACTACTACTACTACTACTACTACTACTACTACTACTACTACTACTACTACTACTACTACTACTACTACTACTACTACTACTACTACTACTACTACTACTACTACTACTACTACTACTACTACTACTACTACTACTACTACTACTACTACTACTACTGCTACTAAGACTAAGAGACAGCTTCAGCACGCCATCCAGGCCAGGCAAGAATCGCAAGTTTACCATGACGGAGGGTGCGTTAAACAGGTTTTGCTCCAAGAGGTTCACGTCCTCTTCATCGACCACGGCCTCCCGGCCTGTGGGCTTCTTGGGTTTAGGGTTTAGGGGGTCTAGGGTCTAGGGTCTAGGGTTTAGGGTTTAGGGTTTAGGGTTTAGGGTTTAGGGTTTAGGGCTTAGGGCTTAGGGCTGAGGCCTCACAGCAGGCCTCCCGGCCTGTATACTCACCGCAGCGGGGGGCGATGACAACACGAAGCCGTTCCCTCAAGCGAGCGTGCATCAACTTGATGTCCTTGTGCGGGGGCTTCGAGGACCGCCACACCTTGGCCTCCTCCGGGACTATCATTCTCGCATGTTCTTGCTTTTTTTGGCCCGCCCTATTGAAGACTGCTGCTGTTCCCCATAACGAATTTAACTCACAGGTTTCTGGGGCAGTGCGAAATGCGACCATGCCCTTAACTTGAACGGCGTCTTGCGGCTCATGGCTCCAAGAATCTAGGTTACTGGTCAGCTCCTACAGGGTGCTTTAGGGCTTGTTGGTACGTATTCGAGCTCATGAGAGTCACCGTTGTTCGTAAGTGGGCGTGACTGCGCGGGCTCAGCATCTTCAACAGAGCTCTTTCAGAACCTTTGCGATGCTTTCCATGAGCGCTGTCTACAACTTCCCTAGTCAGCAAACCCCTAAACCCTAGGTTGCCCTTTTTTGATTGGGGAACCGAAAGCCCCAAAAGGGGAATAAGGACACTACTGGGCATCCTAAACCCTAAACCCTAAACCCTAAACCCTAAAAAGAGCAGATGGTCACTTCGCAAGAACAGGGTCTCTTCTTGGGGAGCCAAAGATGTAGAGTACCCAACAAGGGACCAATATGTTGAGAACTGACCACCCTAAACCCTTAAAACCCTTAAAACCCTAAAAACCCTTAAAACCCTAAAAACCCTAAAAACCCTTGAAACCCTTCAAACCCTTCAAACCCTTAAAACCCTTAAAACCCTTAAATCCCTTAAAACCCTTAAAACCCTTAAAACCCTTAAAACCCTTAAAACCCTTACAACCCTTAAAACCCTTAAAACCCTTAAAACCCTTAAAACCCTAAACCCTAAACCCTAAACGATGTGGAGCTTGAGGATTTCTTCCCAGAACTCTGGGGCGTCCTCTGGCCACAGCTCCAAAAGCTCCACCGGCTCAGTCCCTTCCGCTTGGATGAGGAGCTTGAAGATGGCGAAGCTCTTCCTTGCTTCGGTTTAGGGTTTAGGGTTTAGGGTTTAGGGTTTAGGGTTTAGGGTTTAGGGTTTAGGGTTTAGGGTTTAGGGTTTAGGGTTTAGGGTTTAGGGTTTCGGGTTTCGGGTTTCGGGTTTCGGGTTTAGGATTTAGGGTTTAGGGTTTTGGGTTTAGGATTTAGGGTTTAGGGTTTTGGGTTTCGGGTTTAGGGTTTAGGGTTTAGCAAAGCCAGCGATTGACAGTTTATTAATCTTAGAAAATAAGTAAGGACCACCAAAAAAGTCTAAAGTTCAACTATTGGCAAGGTAAGTTTCGTGACGTTCACGATCTTCTCCATCACGTCCCAGTGTTGTTCGCGGCAAGCCAAATCTGCTGGTGTCTCCCCATTTTTGTCACGGGTCTCTACAGCGTCGGTTGTCAGGAATTTCAGAAGCACCTCCACTACTCCTGAATGTCCGTGCAGCGCGGCAAAGTGGAGGACTGTTTGGCCCGACCCATCCGTGGCAGTCACGTCGGCTTTGGCTTTCAGGAGCTTCTGAACGAGCTCCCGACGAACTTGCTTCACGCCAGCTGTGTACGCGTCTTTCTGCTCCTCGTCGCCTGGCTCACACGAACCAGCAAGGCTCTTTTGTGCCAGTTGCTGTGCCTTCTCCTGAAAGCGGTCTAGTTTGACTGGGTTGGGATCGTTCAGCAATTGAAAACTGAGCATCTCATCAACCTCTCTCTCGCAGTCGAGGCAAGAGACTCTAAACCTTGGTCACCCAATAGCCACATTATAATAGGGTGTAATCGGGGCACCCTCTTTTAGGTTGCTTATAAGGGAACCTTGAACCAAAAGAAGGGAAAAGGGTACTACTGGGCTACCAAGAAACAGAGTATTTCGACCTTCAGCCGTCTGCAGATGTTTCTCGAGCTCTTCCGGCCCCTTTTCCGCCTTTTCCAGCAGATCCGACAGGAAGCGGGAGTCCCCCTTGGAAGACGACGCCATGGCGCAGGAAGGTTCAGGGTTGCGGGTATACGGGGCTGAGACATATGGAGGTTTAGGGGGCTTGTGGTTGAGGGTTTAGGGTTTAGGGTTTAGGGTTTAGGGTTTAGGGTTTAGAGTTTAGGGTTTAGGGTTTAGGGTTTAGAGTTTAGAGTTTAGGGTTTAGGGTTTAGGTTTAGGGTTTAGGGTTTAGGGTTTAGGGTTTAGGGTTTAGGGTTTAGGGTTTAGGGTTTAGGGTTTAGGGCCAAGCAAGACTGTTGGGCTGGCAAAAGGCCACAGTTGATTCAACAAAGCGATTGGAACCACTGGTGCGCAAGAGGATGTTGCAAAACATGGGCTCTGAAACTCTCAGTTGCTGCCAAGAATGCTCTGAGCTACCCTTAAACCCAATCACGGGGAAAATATAAAGTATCCCAAGGGCCTACCTAGTTTTGCCCTGCTGCCTCTAAATAACCTGAGCCCCAAACCCTAAACCCTAAATCCTAAACCCGAAACCCCAAACCCTAAACCCTAAACCCTACACACTGTGATCCAGGGTGTCCAGAAGCAGGATGACGTGTTCTGCCCACACAAGTTTGGGAGCTTCGGCTCGAAGAGCCTGACCCCCCAAAGTACCCATCACAACGGCCTAGACCCTGCATAACCCTAAACCCTAAACCCTAAACCCTAAACCCTAACCCTAAACCCTAAACCCTAAACCCTAAACCCTAAACCCTAAACCCTAAACCCTTAGGGTCAGGGAAGTGAAGTACGGGCCTTTAACTTGGGTCCCCTTGTTCTCTAACCCTTATATACACTCTATATATCATATAATAATGGCCCATACCTCGGATCCCTTTGAAACAAGGGTCAGGGACCATACCAAGGGCCCATGGTTCCAACCTTAGACTAGGGTTTCAGGGGGCCAGAACTATGGAGCCTCACCTGTGAGCGCGGCTGCCGGGAGGATGGGCTGGCAAGGGTGGAAGTGCGCGTCACCCTCAACCCCTAAACCCCTAAACCCCAAACCCCAAACCCCAAGCCCCAAAACCTAAACCCTAAGCCCTAAACCCCAAACCCCAAACCCAAAAACACCTAACACCTAAACCCTAAACCCTAAACCCTAAGCCCTAAACCCTAAACCCTAAACCCTAAACCCTAATCCCTAAACCCTAAACCCTACATGTTTTGCCATCCCAGAAGCAGCAGCAAGCCACGGGATGCAGGCCACGTGAAGAGAGGCGCACGGGGAGGCTCTGGGTTTAGGGTTTAGGGTTTAGGGTTTAGGGTTTAGGGTTTAGGGTTTAGGGTTTAGGGTTTAGGGTTTAGGGTTTAGGGTTTAGGGTTTAGGGTTTAGGGTTTAGGGTTTAGGGTTTAGGGTTTAGGGTTCAGGGTAGGGTTTAGGGTTTAGGGTTTAGGGTTTTAGGGGTTTTAGGGTTTATGTTTAGGTTTTAGGGTTTAGGGTTTAGGTTTAGGGTTTAGGGGTTTTAGTGTTTATGGTTTAGGGTTTAGAGGGTTTAAGGGTTTAGGGTTAGGGTTTAGGGTTTTCAGGTTTAGGGTTTAGGTTTAGTGTTTTAGGGTTTAGGGTTTGGGTTTAGGGTTTAGGGTTGAGGGTTTAGGGTTTAGGTGTTAGGGTTTTAGGTTTAGGTTTTTTAGGTTTAGGGTTTAGGGGTTTAGGGTTTTCGGGTTTAGGGTTTTAAGGGGTTTTAGGGTTTTGGGTTTAGGGTTTAGGGTTTAGGTTTAAGGTTTCGTGTTTTATGTGGTAGGGTTTCGGGGTTCGGTTTGGTTTAGGGTTTCGGGTTTAGGTTTAGGTTTAGGGTTTTCGGGTTAATGGTTTAGGGTCCCGCCGACCCTGGCGGAAGGGGGGGGGGGGGGGGTAGGGTACCCTGGCAGCTTTTCCGTGGAGGAACAGGCCACCCACACCGCGTAAACTCATGGACCATAGGCGGTTTCACACAGGGCATAGGGGCTCTTTTTGGAAAAACACCCCCTTACCCTGCCAGACCCGAACCGCAAACCCAATCCACCAAACCCCAACCTTAAACTTGTTCTCCTGCGGGGTCGGCGGCTTGAGCCGGAGGCTCTTAAATCCGGCCCCCGCGCCGCCCGTGGTCCAGGGCGGAGCCCGCGTCGCACTAAAGCGCTAGCTTTAAGGGGCGAGCGCCCGAGCCGCCGACCCCGCCCAAAATTGCTTCAAATTCGCGCGGGGCCCTTCGGGAGGCCTCCAAAACGGCATCCAAGGGGGCGCAACACGCGGTGGTGCGAAAAGCACGAAAACCTCGTAAAAACCATGGGTTTTTACGAAAAACCGAGGCCACAAAACACCCGCAGCACCCCATTAACCCCTCACGGGCGCGCATCATCGGCCCTAGCTTTTCACATGGGGCGCGCGCCAGGCCGAAACCACGTTTTTCAAGGTTTGGGGGGGGTACCGGAAGCCCAAAACCAGGCGAGCATCATGAGCATCAGCAGTCCTGGCCCGCGGGCTCAAGGCAATAAAAAACGCTGAAAAACGCTGAAATCACCGTAAATACCGTGTTTTTATGAGGTTTTTCACGCGTGCCTCCGACCCCCACCCCTGTTGCCCTTGACCCGCCCCCAAAGTGCGCATCATCGAAACCCACGTCCGGGGGGGGGTCTGCTGATGCTGCTGATGCGCGGGGTCCGGGCGCATCATCGAGCCATCGTTTCTCATGGGCTTCGTGGGGGGGGCCCACGGCCCAGAGACCCAGCTGATGCTCATGATGCTCGGTTTGGGGGGGTGTTCCAACAGCAGAAAACCTCGTAAATACCGAGTGTTTTGTGGGTCCACGTAAAAACGCCCCTAAAATCGCTCATTTTACGCGCTCGAACGGCTTCATGCCTACAAAACACCCGAACAGCAGGACCCCGAATGCCCTTAAGGGCATTCGGGGTCTTGCTTTTGGGGGTTTCGTGGGCACGCAAGCGTTCAAGCACATACAATCGGCGTGTTTAAGGGGGTTTTGGATGGCCTGGGGAGGCCGCTGATGCTCATGATGCTCCCTTTCCTGGGTCCCAAAAGGCTTCCCAAGCCCAAAAACACGTGTTTACAGCGTTTTCTGAAGGTTTTTCAAAGGCAAAACGCATGCATAGAATGCTTTTAAGGCCCCCAAACCAACCCCACTGATGCTCCTGATGCGGGTGCGCGCGCGCGCGCGCGGCGCGCGCGCGCGCGCGCGCCGGGGGGGGAGGGGGGGGGAGGGAGGGGGGGCGAAGGCAGGAGAAAGAGAGACAGAGAGAAGGAGAGGACAAAGACACGGGAAAGAGAAGACAGTGCCAAGGTTCAAGGTTTCGTGCTTTGGGGGGCGGGGGCCGGCCCGTGCCGCTAGGCCTGAAATCCGGCCCCCACGCCGCCCGTGGTCCAGGGCGGAGCCCGCGTCGCACTAAAGCGCTAGCTTTAAGGGGCGAGCGCCCGAGCCGCCGACCCCGCCCAAAATTGCTTCAAATTCGCGCGGGTCCCTTCGGGAGGCCTCCAAAACGGCATCCAAGGGGACGCAACACGCGGTGGTGCGAAAAGCACGAAAACCTCGTAAAAACCATGGGTTTTTACGAAAAACCGAGGCCACAAAACACCCGCAGCACCCCGTTAAACCCTCACGGGCGCGCATCATCGGCCCTAGCTTTTCACATGGGGCGCGCGCCAGGCCGAAACCACGTTTTTCAAGGTTTGGGGGGGGTACCGGAAGCCCAAAACCAGGCGAGCATCATGAGCATCAGCAGCCCTGGCCCGCGGGCCCAAGGCAATAAAAAATGCTGAAAAACGCTGAAATCACCGTAAATACCGTCTTTTTATGAGGTTTTTCACGCGTGCCTCCGACCCCCACCCCTGTTGCCCTTGACCCGCCCCCAAAGTGCGCATCATCGAAACCCACGTCCGGGGGGGGTCTGCTGATGCTGCTGATGCGCGGGGGTCCGGCGCATCATCGAGCCATCGCTTCTCATGGGCTTCGTGGGGGGGTCCGGGCCGACGGCCCAGAGACCCAGCTGATGCTCATGATGCTCGGTTTGGGGGGGGTTCGAACAGCAGAAAACCTCGTAAATACCGAGTGTTTTGTGGGTCCACGTAAAAACGCCCCTAAAATCGCTCATTTTACGCGCTCGAACGGCTTCGTGCCTACAAAACACCCGAACAGCAGGACCCCCGAATGCCCTTAAGGGCATTCGGGGTCTTGCTTTTGGGGGTTTCGTGGGCACGCAAGCGTTCAAGCACATACAATCGGCGTGTTTAAGGGGGTTTTGGATGGCCTGAAGGAGGCCGCTGATGCTCATGATGCTCCCTTTCCTGGGTCCCAAAAGGCTTCCCAAGCCCAAAAACACGTGTTTACAGCGTTTTCTGAAGGTTTTTCGAAGGCAAAACGCATGCATAGAATGCTTTTACGGCCCCCAAACCAACCCCACTGATGCTCCTGATGCGGATGCGCGCGCGCGCGCGCGCCGGAGGGGGGGGGGAGGGAGGGGGGGCGAAGGCAGGAGAAAGAGAGACAGAGAGAAGGAGAGGACAAAGACACGGGAAAGAGAAGACAGTGCCAAGGTTCAAGGTTTCGTGCTTTGGGGGGCGGGGGCCGGCCCGTGCCGCTAGGCCTGAAATTTAGGACGCATTGGGTTTAGGGTCTAGGGTTTAGGGCTTTGGGCTTAGGGTTTAGGGTTTAGGGTTTAGGGTTTAGGGTCTAGGGTTTAGGGTTTAGGGTTTGGGTTTAGGGTCTAGGTTTAGTGTTCAGGGTTTAGGGTTCTGGGCTTTGGGGTTACATCCGAAAAACCCAAAGAAACCCCAAAATAAACCCCAACAAAGCCCCAATAAACCCCAATAAACCGCAAATAAACCGCCGATAAACCCCCTATAAACCCCAACAAAAATCCCAAGAACTCCCAATTATTCTTAGAATGATCCCTAAACCCTAAACCCTAAACCCTACACCCTACACCCTAAACCCGCATTGATCCTCCAGTGGCCTGCGTTCGAAGCGCGAGGAGGCGGAGCAGCCATGGCAGGGCTGCCGGACCCCAGGCTTGGAGGGGGGTTTGGGGTTTGGGGTTTAGGGTTTGGGGTTTGGGGTTTGGGGTTTGGGGTTTGGGGTTTAGGGTTTAGGGTTTAGGGTTTAGGGTTTGGGGTTTAGGGTTTAGGGGTCTAGGTTTGGGGTTTAGGGTTACGTTGACACGTTTTTGTTTTTTTTTTGGGGGGGGGGGGGCCTGGAGAGTTTCGGGGTTGAGGGTTTCAGTGTTTCAGGTTGAGTGTCTGAGGTTCGAAGGGTTTCAGGTTGAGGGTCTGAGGTTCGAAGGGTGGCAGCAGTTAGGAGGGTTCAAGGCAGCTCTGAGCGCCCCCCCATGTTGGCCGGAGCGACGATGCCTGTGAGCCGAGACATCCTGAAGGTCAAGGCAATGTCGAGTTTAGGGTTTATGTGCTTTAGGGTCTATCGGGTTTTAGGGTTTAGGGTCTATATGATTTAGGGAGTAAAGCTTTGGGCTCAGGATCGAAGGCTTGGGGCTTATGAGTCTCGGGTTGAACTAGGGTTCAGGGCTATAGGGGTGCGAAGGATTTGGGGAGTTCAGTGTCTAGCCACAGCAAAGCAGGCAGCCAGCAGTCAAGGCCCTTTTTTTTGGAACACCCGCAGAAGTCTGCTTTGTGGTGCTCCAAAGGGGCTAGGAGGAGCGTCCCAGCTGTCTTGGCCGCGGAAGCTGGGGCGAATTTTGAGGAACCCTAAACCCTAAACCCTAAACCCTAAACCTCTCTTACCACATATTTAAACCCTATACACCTTCGTGGGGATTCGGGTTTGGGGTTTGCGCACAGCCCCTGAGCCTTCTCATTCTTACTGCCTCATCTATAACCCGATGCACCCTTCAAACACTACAAATCCTATGAACCCTACCCTACAAACGTCATAAACGCTGCCAGTGAACCCTACAGGCCCTAGACACCCTAAACGCCCCATGGAACCGACAACCGTTCTACAAACCCTACAAACCCTACAAACCCTACAAACCCTACAAACCCTACAAACCCTACAAACCCTACAAACCCTACAAACCCTACAAACCCTACAAACCCTACACACCCTACACACCCTATAAACCCTGCAAACCCCACAAAGCCCACAAACCCTACGAACCCTACGAACCCCACAAACCCCACAAACCCTACGAACCCTACGAACCCTACGAACCCTACGAACCCTACGAACCCTACGAACCCTACGAACCCTACGAACCCCCGAACCTTGAAGCTCTTCCAGGACCGAGGGGACTCGTCTCCAGTACTTGGGGGTGCATGGTACTTATTAACCACTTGTAACTTTACTTATAAGCCCCTTAAGTGCCCTAATATGGCTATAAGTACAGTTATACTGTTATAAGTACAGCTATAAGTACAGTGATACTTGGCCAATAAGAAGCATGAACCTCCAAGTAAGTGCCGCCCTCGGCCAAGAGATGGACGACTCACAGAAGAGGAAGGTAAAAGGGGACGCCCAGGAGCCCGGTACAAAGGCACGAGGATTTTTCTGGATTCTTGCGAAGGTGTGCATATATGTGAAGCGACCCGAATACGGGCCTACCGTAAACACGATGGTTTCCGCAGTCTGCAGTAACTTAGCTTAAGTTTCTCCAACTCCCTGAGCCATGAAGCTCCGATCAGTTCGTCTTACACCCCCGGAAACACATCCTCTGACGACATTAGGGACCCTCCAAAACCCCTAAACTCGAGGGGGAGGGAAGGTTGATCTACCTGACGAAGCCTAAGGCGAGTCTAGGGTTCAGGCCATGTATCTCTATGCCTTCAGACGGCTCTCCTGCACTAGATGGCTACGCACCTCAATTACATCACCGCCCGAAAGCACCCAAAAAAAAATACTGCATTACATGCTCTAAACCCTAAACCCTAAACCCTAAACCCTAAACCCTAAACCCTAAACCCTAAACCCTAAACCCAAACCCCTAAACCCTAAACCCTAAACCCTAAACCCTAAACCCTAAACCCTAAACCCTAAACCCTAAACCCTAAACCCTAAACCCTAAACCCTAAACCCTAAACCCCCCAAAGCATCTCCCCCAAGGCCAACATCCCGAGCATCCCGGTGCGCCCCTTGCGTAGCCTGAAACGATCGGCGGCGGCAGCCTCCCAGCAGCCTCACTCCCACGCAAAGGCTGCCTCACCGTTTTAGGGTTGAGGGTTGAGGGTTGAGGGTTGAGGGTTGAGGGTTGAGGGTTGAGGGTTGAGGGTTGAGGGTTGAGGGTTGAGGTTTGAGGGTTGAGGAGTTTCTGGGGAGCTGTAGCTCATAGAAAGCTTCAAACAGGCTTTGGGGGCGAAAGTTCTGGGGCTTTGCAGGTTTTCGGGTTTTCGGTCAAGTCGAAAAGGTTTTTGAGGGTTTGGGGGTTAACGTTCTTGCACCCCCGTGCACAATTTTTTCATGGAGGACCACGCCACCCGCACGACGTAAACGCATCGACTTCAGCACAGGGGGTAGGGGCTCCTTTGGCAAAACCCCCACCCCCCCCCCTCCCCCACCCCCCCCCACCCCCCCACCCCCCCAACCCTCCCCGGCTTTTTTCACACCACACCCCCCACGCCCTACAGCCCAACCAAACCTGCCCCAAAGGTCGAGCCAAAAGCCAAGGCTACCCTAAAGACAAGAGTATTGGACCCACAAAGGCTCAAAACCTGGAGTGAAGGTTCTTGAGGGATTAGGGTTCTGGGTATAGGGTGTAGGGTTTTCGGGTTCGGGGCTTGGGATTTAGGGACTAGGGTTGCGGTTTCACGGGGGGGTTGCCTATGTTGCAACCTTACGCGAACCGCTCCAAGAGTTCGAAGCCTCTACCCCCCCATTCCCACAACACGTCCTCAAACCCCCGAACCCTGGTTTAGGGGTTTAGGGTTTAGGGTGTAGAGTTTAGCGTTTAGGCTTTAGGGTAACAACAATTTCCGGCTTTGAGGGTTGAGGCGGCCTGAGCCGGAGGCTCCTAAATTTAGGGTTGCCTGAGGATGGAAAAAAACATTTCTTGGTTTGGCGGGGTTCACTCAGTCAGACTTATAACGTGCACACTAGGCAATAAACACCCTGTAAACCCTTAAGAACCCTAGGGCCTAGGATCAAAACACTAAACCCCCCAAAGCCCTGAAGACCCTTGAAGTAAAGTCGCCCTGAAACCCCAGAAGCCCTTCTAAACCTCAACCCTAAACCCTAAACCCTAAACCCTAAACCCTAAACCCTAAACCCTAAACCCTAAACCCTAAACCCTAAACCCTAAACCCTAAACCCTAAACAATAAACCCTAAACCCTAAACCCTAAACCCTAAACCCTAAACCCTAAACCCTAAACCCTAAACCCTAAACCCTAAACCCTAAACCCTAAACCCTAAACCCTAAACCCTAAACCCTAAACCCTAAACCCTAACCCTAGGGTTTTGGTGTGTTTGGGGGGCCGAAGGCGTTGTAGGGGTTTGGGCGACCTCGCCCTGGTCGTCGTTGTAGTAGTCGCGGGTATCCGACTCGTCCATGCAAGCCTGAACACAAGAGGGCCCGTCAGTCTATGAGGGTTTAGGGTTTGGGGTTAAGGGTTTGGGGTTTAGGGTTTAGGGTTTACAAAGCCCTCAAAGCCCTCAACGCCTAAGCCCTCAACACTTTTCTCCGCGTCGTGTCTTGTCAGTGAACTCCTTCAAGACATGCTCAGTGAGTTGTGTTCCCAGCAAGGGAACCAACAACAAGAGTTCCTGCTGAGAGAAAAGGCTCCGTGATCTTTAGGGTTTAGAAGGGGGCGGGGGTAGCTGTTTTAAGGATTTCATTGCGAGGAGATCCCTAAACCCTAAACGCTATACCCTATACCCTAAAGCCCAACCCGAAACCCTAAGCCCTAAACCCCAAACCCGAAACCCTAAACCCTTAACATACTGGTGACTAGGTAGGTTCCTGAGGTTGGCTCACGCTCGCTATCTGAAAAGCGAAAAGCGCTACGGGGAGTCGAGTATTTTGCTGGGCATACTGCTGCCAAGGCCCTCAAACAGTGAGTTTTTAGGGGCCTTGTTGGACTTGGGGTTGAGGGCCAGAACTTGAAGAGGAAAAAAGGAAGACAGATTTAAAACATTAATAGCCTGGAGCCCCCATATACACTCAACTAATGTTGTCCTGATGAGCTTCAGAGTCAGCTGGCCTCGTGCATCCACCACGCGTCGCTGCCCAAGGACTCAAACTCCCGCTTGGTGGTTCGCACCTGCGCGGGGGATGGGAGGTAAGGGCGCTAGGGCTAAGGGTGAGTTGGGGTTTGGGTATAGGATTTAGGTTCTACGGGGGCGAGGGGGACTAAGCACCTCACTGCAGGTCCTTTTCAGAGGCACCTAAGGGCTGCGCAAGAATGTGGCATCATGATTCGCAGCGTGGGTTTTCGAGGTCAACAAGACTTCCCAGCTGCTTTATCCACAAATTTAAGGCCTAAGTCGTTAGCCTAAACCCCAAACCCAAGCAACGGGCCAATCCGAAGATCCGAAATCTTCACCCGAAGCAATCCAAACAGGCGACTCAGACGCTAGGGCCAACGACGGCCCCCCCTAGGAAGTCTGTGTATTCATATAGACAAACACAAACCCGAAGCACTCTGAATGTGTCACTTTGGTTTTAGAGATGGAAGTGCCCCAGATTGGGGATGCACAGCATTCGAACTTGAGGATGTGATGGGCGGTCTTAGGGCTTTGGGATGCTTTGGGGGGCTAAGGGTTTTTTAGGGCTTTTAGGGCTTTTAGGGCTTTAGGGCTTTAGGTGTTTCGGGGCGTTTTAGGGGCTTTCGGGCTTGGATCCAGATATTTACGGCAGAGTCGTCGCGGCGCCCATCACCTGCCAGAAGCAGACACCCACCATAGAACCTTGAGCCCTATACCCCAAACCCAACAGCCGACCCTACACCCTAAACCCTACACCCTACACCCTAGACCCACTCCCGTGGTGCTTGATGTATAGATGCAGGAAGGTCCCCAAGCCCTAAACACCACAACCTAAACCCTAAACCCTCCTAAACCCTAGCCCGAAACCCTAAACCCTAAACCCTAAACCATGAACCCTAAACCTACCCCCTGAACCGTTTAGCCTGAACCCTACATACTCAACCCTAGACGAACACTAGGCCAAGAGCCCTGCGCTGAAATGGAAGCTTCGTGTCATGGATACTCGCGGGCGCCCTCACCCTGAACCCGTGTTTAAGGGTTAAGATTCTAACGGTTTAGCACTATAAGGATTTAAGGGTTTGGCTTAAGGGTTTCAGGGTTTACGGGTTTGGTAAGCTGCGAGCTTCAGTGCATGCTCTTAGCATACATAAGAAAAAGACAGTCTTGTAGAGAACTGACCATAGTAGGGGCCTAGGATTCATAACCTACACCCTACACACCCCACCCAAACTAGAGTCCCTCCCGGCAGCAAGCAGCTCGTTGATGCGGAGCACATCCTCAATCAAAGGCCTACAAGGCTTCGTTCCGTTCAGCGTTTTCGGGTTCAGGGCTTTCGGGCTCAAGGATTTCAAGTTCAGGGTTCCAGGTTGAGAGCTCGGGGTCAAGGTGAAGTTGCTTCGGGACTGCAGGCATGAAAAGGTATGGCGTGAAAAGTCCCTCTTGGCGTTTAGCCCTCTCAGTACCCAGTCTTCTTTGGCCGGGACTCACAAACCCTAAACCCTAAACCCTAAACCCTAAACCCTAAACCCTAAACCCTAAACCCTAAACCGTGGCAACGATGACGAGGGCGCGGGCCGCTGTGATCGTGCGTGCGTGCCGTCCTCGAGCCAGTGTCCCCAGCTATCACAGAGGGAAGAGCTTTTGCTCCCCGCTGCCTTGCTAGTGGGCCCATGGAGGTTCGGGTGGCCAACACTTCCCTGCAGTACCCTTGCTCGGATTGGAGGGACCGTTTCCGGGCCGGAGGGCATCCAGGGTCGACTCTCACTAAGCCTGCATAGACCCGAATTCCTCGACTCTAACCCTAAAACCTATTCTGGGCGTGGGTGAGTGAGTGAGATTGGCGTTTTAACGGTAGCAGGCCCCCTACCTCCAACCATCACCATCGCGAAGCAATGCACACGATGCTAAAAACCTGACAGGCATTCAGTGGGGCGCTGGGTATAACATCCCAATGTTGGGGTGAATATGGTCCCTAAACCCTAAGAACCCTAAACCCAAACCCTGTGAACCAACCCTTGAACCCCTAGGGACGGCATCGCCTGGGCACAGGGAACTCCAGGAGATGAAGACCTGAGCTGCATGGCTTTGTGTGCGAGATGATGGGTGGGTTCAGGGTGTAGGGCTAGGGTTTAGGGTTTGGAGTTTAGGGCTTAGGGCTTAGGGCTTACAGAAGGGTTCATAAGGGGCTCACCAAGGGTTCAATCCCGTTTCTGGCTCTACGGCTTGCGGCTTGCGGCAGTTTCGCGCCCCGTTTTCCAACCACGTCTCCAAGGTTGGCAGTCTGTTCCAGATGCGTAGGACACCGTTCACATGCGAAGGCGCGCCTGCCTACAAGGCAATCTTCTATCACAAAACTGGTCGCGAGCCGGGACCATCCCGCCTATCATGCCATGAACTTGAACAGGGACGCAGCAACGTGCTTGCCATGAAGTCGCCACTGTGCTGCTGCGGTGAACACCGGGATGGCTTCCCGCTCGCCACTCAGAGAAGCGCACAGCGTTTCCCACCGCCCATCATCCGACATCACCTGAAGCTCGGCTTCTTTCAGGCAAGATTTCTCCCAACCTTGAAGGGGAGCCACGAGGATGTGGTCCACATACACAGGTTGGGCGAAACGTGCCTCGATGGAGCCCAGGTCTTCATGCCAGCAGCCGCAGACCATATTAGGGCTCTCGTCCAAGACAAGGTTGCAATTGCCGGCAGAAGTCCGGCTGCCATACTGCCCGTCTGGCCGCCAAGGATTCTTCACCACCAGGTCCCACTGATCGTACGACTTTCCAGATGTCTTCTCACAAGACATCTTCAACTTCAGAACCTGCCGAAGCAAGTCAATTTCCATTTCCGCCGTCCACCAATCGGCGTCCGGCATCTGCCGCCATCGATCAAAGCTCGCAGCATCCAGGAAAACATTAGCCGCGCAAGTCTTCACGACACGTCTTATCGCTGAGCGCTGGGCCACTGTATTCTGGCGGACAACCGCTTTCCGAAGCAACATCCAACAATCAGCATCTGAGAGCCTTCTAATGCTGGAGCTTAGGCCGTCAGATGCTCTGTGTCGTAGGGTGCTGCTCGCATCGTCAGAAAGGAGAAGATAATTTTCCCCTCCATGGCCATCCAACATGGCCAGCACGTCGAGCCAGTCGAAGCCATTCATGGGCGTGATGCTTTCCTCAACCTCCCCTGTGTAAAGATAGCTGAGCAAGGCCTTCAGGCTGTTCACGCTGGGCCCTGGCTCGAGCGCAACCCGGATTTGCCGGTTGCCAGCTTCCTCCATTGGAGCCGACAGCATTGCGGAGTAGTACTCGGAGCGTGCTGCGAGCATGAAACGGTGTGCGCCGAGTTCTGACTGACCAGCCGCAATCAGACGGCAGTCAACTCGACTGCTAATATCAGCTGCCTTGCCATCAACTTCTCTGGTGGTCTGCAAGAGGAGCCGAAGGTCACTAAGCAATTGAGGCATCGGCATGTCCTCGCCACCAAAGTCCGGCGGGAGCTCACCAGCCAGCGCTTCGTTGCTGCCGGCCGCCGCTGAGATTGCGCGCGCCAGGAGCTCAGGGTCGCTCCCCAAAGCTCGGATCAAGCGCCTGTTGAAGTCCATCTCTTTCGCTGGCTGCATCTCTGCCAGGCGCACATAGACGCCCTTCTCGAGCGTCTTCGCGCCAACCTTCATAGCCCCGCGCAGAATCTCACCCGCGTTGAGCGGGCTCAGGGCGCCATGCAGGTGATCCTCGCACATGGCATACAACCGTCGCATGGAACACACCGGGTGGTTCGGAATGCCCAGCTGCGGAAGGAAGAGGCCTTGCGCCACCTCCATCAGCTCAATCACTTCAACAACGCTGTCCTCATTGAAGTTCGGCATGACGTCTGTGTAGAGAAAGAGAAGAAGATGGTGCAGCGTCGCAGCCTTGGCATCAGGCATGGCGATCACAAACTCGGTGCTTTCATCATCGTCGAGCTTGGCACGCTTGTCTAGCTGCTCCTCCTGATACGATGCAGGCGAGTGCATGGAATTGCACATTTGCACTACTACCCGAAGGATATCCGAGCTGACGCAAAATCAGAACTGCGCAGCCAAGCACAGCACAAGCAACCGAGCTCCTGAGAGTCACGCGCGACTCTCTCTGCCTTCCTGGTCAAGTTGGGGCAGCGAACTTCCAGAAACGCAAAGTGCCTGCAACAGATGCTGATACCTAAACCCTGAACCCTGCATACGCAAAATCGCATACTGCGCAGGACTCTGGGTTCAGCCGGGATTCTGACATGTGGCATGTAAGGTTTGGGATTCGAGGCTTGTAAGGTTTCAAAACGGGCTTGTCGTGTTTCTAGTGCTTTTGAGGTTTTTCAGAAGGGGTCCTAGTTTGCTCTTTGGAAAGCCTAAACCCCAAACCCCAAACCCCAAACCACCAAAGCCTAAACCCTAAACCCTAAACCCTAAACCCTAAACCATACGCCCTAAACCCTACGCCCTAAATCCTAAACCCTAAACCCTAAACCCTAAACCCTATCCCCTAAACCCTAAACCCTAAACCCTTTCCAAGGCCAGGCACCCGACTTGTTGCCCATCCATCGCTTGCAGGACGGTGTCGCCCAGCGGCCCGCGATTGACCACCAGGGCCCGAAGCTGCTCACGCAGCGTTTCGTCCACATCTGTTACCATCATGACGCAGCGCCAAAGCGGTGCCAGGAGTCCCACAAGCAAATGCTTCAATCAGCCGCAGTACTTAGCCTTGCACACAAATTTGAGCCGAGAGAGCCGCGCCAGCGACGCTCACAAGGAAGCTCCCACTGGCAAAAACCTAGGGTGCACCCTTCAAGGCTATGCGTAGCAACGGGACTGCACGCCGATTGTCAAAGTACCCCCTGCTTAGTTGCTGAGTATATAAGCCCCCAAAAAGTGTACATTTTCAGTTCTATAGGGATTCTAGTATCGAAAAAGTGTAAAGTGTGCTGACTCAGCTACGAAGCCTATAAACCCTAAACCGAAATTAAACCCTAAACCCTAAACCCGTGGTCACCCAGCATACGGTCGGATGGGACAGCCGAGGTCTGTGCGGCCAAGGCCGCCCATCACAAGCAGCTAGGAATCCTGACGCCAGGCGACTCCTACTCCCAGTCGAATTAGGGTTTAGGATTTAGGATTTAGGGTTTAGAGTTTAGGCTTTCGGGTTTAGGTTTTCTTGCTTTAGTGCTTAGGCTTAAGGGTTTCGGGCTCTCCCACTGTAAGTCCTTTCCTCCATACTGTAGTAGCAGCTGTATAGGGACAGAACGGGACCATATGAACATAGTAGCAATGCAGTCTTCAATGCAACTATTGGGCCGAACCGTATTCTACTGATAAAGGTCATGATGAAAACCACACAATGTTTAGTTTAGGGACCTCTGGGTTGCTGCAGAGGATCCACCGGAATAAGCTCACACAGTCAAAACGATGGGTCCCCTTTTTATAGCAGGTTCGTTGTTGCACAGATGTCCGAAGCCCGAAACTGCTAAGGGCGGGCTAAGCAACACATGTTGCAAGTGAGGCAAGCAATTTTTCGGGATTGCTCGAGTTCGCTGACTTTAGCCCAAAAACCGAAAATGGGGTTTGGGATGGGGGGAAACTCCTGGTGGGTTTTGGGTTTGGGGAAAGAACGTTGGCATTTCAGGGTCTATAGGTGTTCCCCCCTTAAGCCAAAAAAACAAGCCTTGTGCTCCAGCCCCAAGCCATGGGACACAAAACGTCTTTAAGCGGGAACCCTAAACCCTAAACCCCCAAACCCCAAACCCCAAGCCCCAAACCCTAAACCCTAAACCCAGAACCGACTGGGAGACAACCGCGATTGGTCCTAAAGGGCCGGCGAAGGTGGAGGCGCTCCGCGAATTTTGCCTCGGGGCTTGATGGAGTCTAGGGCTTATGGTTTCGGGTTTGGGGTTTAGTTTATAGAACTTAGGCTGTTCGGGTTTTAGGGTTTCAGGGTTTTAGGGTTCAGGGTTTAGGGTCTAGGGTTTCGTGCTTTGGAAAGGTTTGGCGTTGTTGTTGGTCTGCTCGCAATCAGACAGTCCCTCGACACGAAGCGCCCAAGCTTTAAAGCCCTAAGCCCTAGACACGCAACCTCCACATTGCAAAACACGCCAACACCCAAACCCTAAATCCTGAACTTTAAGCCGTAAACCCTAACCCTGCCCCACCCATTCTCAGAGCTCACTGGCCGGCTGGGCCACCGTGCAACAGCGGGATACCATGCAAACCTAAGCTTTGTGGCTTTAGGGTTTAGGGTTTAGGGTTTAGGGTTTAGGGTTTGGGGTTTAAGGTCTCTCAGTCAGCTGGCATTTGGACCGGTGTCTGCTGGAAGACACCCTTCTGGGCACGAGCACCCTAAGGTTTCAGGCCCCGGCGATGGTGGCGCCAGCTGCCTGCAGGTCGTGAAAGTCACGGCTGTGAGATGCCAACTTACTCTTCAAAACCCTCGCCCGTGCCCCGTGCGTCGGCGCTCGGGACAGGAATTTATACGAATTCTCACTTCTAGAGGTCACGGCTACTGCATCTTGAGACGCATCCTTGCACTGAAGGTGGGAAAAGCCAAGATGCGTGCAGTAAGATTGCATGCCCTGCTCGTTGCTTACCTCCAAGACCGACGCGTTGCAGCTTTTAAGGCGCGTTTGCCTGAAGGTCCCTGAGACAAGTTGCTCGTAAAAAGGTGAAGGGCTGAGTTCCACTCGAGCTCCCCCCCCCTCCTCGGGCAACGTGCCACGCAGGCGCTGTCTTGAGCATCCGGCTGTGCTCCGCACTGAGGATGCTGCAACAAAAGCGGTCGTCGCTCCACGATCGTTTTTAGGGGTTCGCAAGTCAGTCCAACATTTCTGCTTGCTCTTGCGGCTTGCGCTTGTAAACATCAGCCTCTACTGACTCTAATGAGGGTCCACCATCAGTAACACTGTAACAAAAACATAATACAGACTGACTTGGATGTGGTTCGGGGGTGAGAACAGTGAGAGCTATGGATCAGACTGCTTTGATGGGCAGTTTGAAGGCGAGCCTGCAGGACTTGGAAAATCAAGGTCCTGGGGTGTTGCTCCTGCGAAGCTCTGAGTTTTTTCACTCACAGAGTTCACAATTTACAGCAGCTTTTACCAATCCAAGGCGATGTGCTTGCCGTTGGCGTCGAAGGGCTTGGACTTGCCCATGACCTTCGCGAACTTCGCGGCCTTCACCCCGGCCTCCTCAACCGCCTTGCGGGCCTTCGTCTGGAGGGCCTTGGCATACTCCTCCGGTGACGGCAGCTTCACCTCCACCGTGCCGTCGGCAGCAACGCGCGTCGGGAACGTGGAGAGGTTGAGGTCCGGACTGGTGATGCCCTGTCCAGTTCTCAAGTCATAGACCGTCTTGTACACTGGATCAGCGATTGTGATCGCACCGCTAGCTGGCTCTCCCACTAGACCGCGAGAGATCACCCGCACCTGCTTGAAGGGACAGAGGTTCTGGGTTGCGAACCACCTCCCCGATTCATCTTTGCGGTGAGACAGGTTGAAGACGGCGACCTCGGCATCCCCATGCTTCATTGCGAGACCGCTGCAGCGCGGGAAGTCCTGCACCTTGCCCGCAGGGTACCACTCCCAGCTTTCCGGAGCCGTCTCCTTGGAGAAAGCAGCCTCGCCCTTGATGTCTGGGAGGTCGTAGGTGGCTGGGTGGCGCTGCTTCCGCATGTTCACGTACTCCACCTGCTCGGTGTCCAGGGTCTCCGCGGTGTTGGCGAACTGCGTGAACTTCTTCTGCAGGCCCTCGTCGTAGACCACCTCCTTCCACTCGCACTTGTATGCCTCCACGTTGCGCTGCATCAACACCTCCAGATCTCCGCAAATGCCGAGGCAGTCGTCCACGATGACCTTCTTCAAGTAGTCGATTCCACCAGGGAGCTCTTCGAGCCATGGTGCTGTGCGTTGAAGGTGCTTAGCCGTGCTGCAATAGAACATGAGGAATCGATCCTGGGTTGGCGCTGTATACTCTATACTTTGTTACAAGCACACTTCTAAAAACCCTCTGAAAAAGGCTCTTGAATATGATCCTCCCAAGTACCCATAAGAATGATGGGGGAAGCACACAAAAATGTTCCCCAAACCCTGAACCCCTAAACCCTAAACCCTAAACCCGAAACCCTAAACCCTAAACCCCCTAAACCCCCTAAGCCCCCTAAGCCCCCCAAGGCCCCTAAGTCTTTGCCCAGGATCGATGTACTTGAGGCACGTCTCCTCATCGATTGAGGACGCAAGGAGCTGCGCGTGCCGAGGCTTGGCTCCCCCGTTGCCACAAAGATAGAGGTTGTAGCCTCGGTTTAGGGTTTAGGGTTTAGGGTTTAGGGTTTAGGGTTTAGGGTTTAGGGTTTAGGGTTTAGGGTTTAGGGTTTAGAGTTTAGGGTTCTGGGTTCTGGGTTTAGGGTTTAGGGTTTAGGGTTTAGGGTGTAGGGTGTAGGGTGTAGGGTGTAGGGTGTTAGGTTTAGGGTTTAGGGTTTAGGGTTTAGGGTTTAGGGTTTAGGGTTTAGGGTTTAGGGTTTAGGGTATACGGTAAAGGGTATAAGGTTTTAGGTTTAGGGTTTAGAGTTTAGGAGTTAGGGTTTAGGGTTTAAGGCATATTTAAAAGCACTCTGAAACGTGTTCGTACATATCTGATGCTCTTGAATTGTTTATAAAGGGGAAAATCACAACATCAATATCCAGGTCCTACCGAGCAGCCGCTGTTGGTGGCGATGCAGCCTACGTCCTTGCCCTGTGCCTCGGCGCATTCTCTGAGGCAGCCAGACACCGCCATCTTGATCTTGTGAGGTGCACGCAAGCCCTTGTAGCCTAGGCTGCCCAGTAACCTAGGCTTAGAAAGGGTGCCCTTTGTTGCATAAAGCGGTTTATAAGGGAACCTAAACCCCCAAAAAAGGGAATAAGGGTACTACTGGGCATCCTAGTAGCGGTTCTCCAGAGTGCAGGCCATGCTCACCGAGTCCTGCTGCCCATATCGGCACCACGTGCTTCCCACGCAGCTCTTCACCGTGCGCAGCGCCTTGCCGTAGGCGTGGCCAGACTCCAAGCCGGCGTCCACCAGGTCCTTGAAGATGGAGGGCAGCTCATGCACCGGGGCTCCGTACATGCCGAGGCGCTGGGCACCCGTGACCTTCGTCCAGAGCCCGTACTTCTTGGCGGTGGTGCCAATGGCGATCAGCTCGTCGGGCGTGATGTCGCCACCGGGGCAGCGGGGAATGACGGAGTAGGTGCCTGTTTTCTGGATGTTGGCCAAGAAGCGGTCGTTGGTATCCTGAATTTGATCACGGTTGCCTGTCAGCACGTTGTCATTCCAAATGTTGGCCAGGATTGAAGCGATCACTGGCTTGTCCACCTCGCTGCCATTGCCACCCACGGCCACCTTCTCAACGGCTTCCTCAAAGGTCTTAATCTCCTTGATGCGGAAGATGTTGAAGAGCTCTTGGCGGGTGTATGGGAAACAGTCGCTGATTCCAGCCTTGACCTCTTTGCCCAGTGCTTTCAGCGTCGCTGAGAGCACCTTCGGAACCTCGCCGACTGGAGTGCAGCAGCCACCGCAGCCCGTACCGGCCTTTGTGCACTTCTTGATCTGAGGCACAGTCATGCAATCCTTGTCCTTGATGGCTTTGACCACCTCGCCCTTGGTCACGTTCAAGCAGGTGCAGATGACGTCGTCCTCCGCAATGCCCGTGCCATCTCCGCCGTCATTGGCCACTGCTCCTTGGCCTGGCGGAGGTCGGCGGAAGGCCAGGCTTTCGGGGTCGGAGCCGCCCAGGTCGCCCTTCTTGCAGAGCTGCAGCAGCTTTGGGTAGTCCTTGGCATCCCCAACGAGGACGCCGCCAACCAGCTTCTGGCCGTCCTTGGTGAAGCACAGCCGGCGGTAAGAGCCATCCACGGCGCTGCTGCACTCCACGTTCAGCACCTCCGGGTCCTTGCCATCGAACTTGCGCTTGAACCAGAAGCTCTCGTCCGAGCCGAAGGAGGCCACGTCCACTCCCAGGAGCTTCAGCTTGGTGCTCAAGTCGCTCTTCTCGTAGCTGGCGCTCTCAGGTCCCTCCACGAGGTTCTTCACCAAGGCCTCCGCCTGGTCGACTCCGGGAGCCCACAAGCCGTAGCAGAAGGCGCCCTGGATCGAGGCCACCTCCCCCAAGGCGTAGATGGAAGGATCCGAGGAGCACAAGGCTGAGTCGACCTTGACGCCTCCCCTCTGGCCCACCTCCAGGCCGCAGCCGCGGGCCAGCTCGTCGCGGGGGCGGACTCCGCAGGAGACCACCACCATGTCCACGTCCAAGATCGTCGGCTCCGTTTGGCCGTGAGGGATGAACTTCAAGCCCGTCACCTTGCCATCCTCCAGGACGGCTTCCTGGATCTTCGCGCCGCTGTGCACCTGGATGCCGAGGTTGCTGATCTTCCGCTCCAGGGCCCTGCCACCTTCCTCGTTCAGCTGCGTAGGCATCAGGTATGGGGCCATCTCCACCACGTGGCTTTCCATCTCAAGATCAAACCTAGGCTGCCCAGTAACCTAGGCTTAAAAAGGGTGCCCTTTTTTGCTTAAAGGGGTTGCTTAAAGGGAACCTACACCCCCCCAAAAAGGGAATAAGGGCACAATAAGGGCATCCTAGAAACACGGCCTTCGCGGCCTCCAGGCCCAGGAGACCGCCTCCGATCACAGCGGCGCGCTTCTTGGAGGCCTTCTTTGAGGCAGCGATGAGAGCCTCAAGATCCTCGATGGTCCTGTACACGAAGACGCCCTCCGGGCGGGAGGCAGGGTCGTCCGGCCACTGTGGGTTCTTCTTCTCCGGCAAGATGAAGCCGGGAGTTGGAGGAACAAAGCAGAAGCTGCCGGTGCAAAGCACGAGGACGTCGTACTCCACGGAACCTGCCTCTGCGTCAGCGGAGCTGCCGCCATGGCAGACTTTGGAAAATGCCACCGACTTCTTCTCGCGGTCGATGCTGGTTGCGCGGCCGTAGACAAGCTTCACGCTCTTGCTCTTCAGGTCCTCCTCGCTCCAGTAGGACAACTTCATCTGGTCATGCTGGTCGCCATCTCGGTCCAGGAAGTACTGCGTCAGCATGACGCGATTGTATGCTGGACGAGGCTCCTCACAAAGCACGGTGATGGTGAAGCCGGCCTCCCTCTCTGCAAGCTTCTCAATGAAGGCATGGCCGATGGGGCCGTGGCCAATCACGACGACACGCTTGCCCGCCATGACAGGTTTCGCTGCAGGCAACTATCGGGGCAACGGAATGTCTGATCTATGCTCACTATGCTCACACCCCTCTGAAGCGCAAAATCGCTGCAAGTGGCGGCAGGTAGAGCATGCAGCTGTCTACTCAGTAGAAGATGCGCACAGCAGAGCAACGGTGGGCCCTAGGGCCTTAGAAGGCCGCTGAGGCACGCTGGGATAGCAGCGGACGCCTTCCATGGAGAAGCTGGCTTGACGCCGACAAAAGGAAAGGGGCTGTCCCAAAACCACTCCCTCCCGTCACCGAGTACAAAGACTAGACGCAAGAGCCTTTGCAGACTCGTCCAAAGGTATCTGGGTTCAAGGCAGCCAAAAAACCAGGGCCGGGCAGAATAGCAGGTACACCCTAAACCCTAAACCCTAAACCCTAAACCCTGGGTCTATCATCTGGTGTCGTAGGCTACAGCGCCAGCCCTGCTTAAGTGCTGAAGACCCGGCAGAAAACAGGTTAACCTTGCATTTGTGATAGGATTTTATCTCACCAAGGAGGTTAAAGGTTAACTACCCAACCCCCAGCCCCTAAGGCTTAGGGTTTGAAGTTTAGGATTTTTTGTAATCAGTCATTAATTCAAAGAGGTTTAAAAATGGTTAACTACCCAGACCCTGAGTCTGCTTAAGAATGCTCTGGTTTCGAACCTGTATGCCGGAAGTTCGTCCAAGCTACAGGCTCTGTCCCGCAGGTCGCCTAGTCGAGCACCCAAACCCTAAACCCTAAGCCCTAATCCCTAAGCCCTAATCCCTAAGCCCTAAACCCTAAGCCCTAAGCCCGAAGCCCTAAACCCCAACCGGAACAGGCCCCAAACCCCCAAAAACCGTCTGCCCCAAAAAGCCTAAACCCTAAACCCTAAACCCTAAACCCTAAACCCTAAACCCTAACCCTAAACCCTAAACCCTAAACCCTAAACCCTAAACCCTAAACTAGCTTGGCTTTTGAGTCCTCGAGCTCCCAACTCTGAGGCCCTCAGTAGGGGATCCAAATGTCAGATAACCCTTATGTACACTAGGGTTTAGGGTTAGGGTTTAGGGTTTAGGGTTTAGGGTTTAGGGTTTAGGGTTTAGGGTTTAGGGTTTAGGGTTTAGGGTTTAGGGTTTAGGGTTTAGGGTGTAGGGTGTAGGGTTTAGGGTTTAGGGTTTATAGGGTTTAGGGTTTAGGTTGTTGAGACGCATCCTTGCACTGAAGGTGGGAAAAGCCAAGATGCGTGCAGTAAGATTGCATGCCCTGCTCGTTGCTTACCTCCAAGACCGACGCGTTGCAGCTTTTAAGGCGCGTTTGCCTGAAGGTCCCTGAGGCAAGTTGCTCGTAAAAAGGTGAAGGGCTGAGTTCCACTCGAGCTCCCCCCTCCTCGGGCAACGTGCCAAGCAGGCGCTGTCTTAAGCATCCAGCTATGCTCCGCACTGGGGATGCTGCAACAAAAGCGGTCGTCGCTCCACGATCTTTTTTGGGGGGTTCCCAAGTCAGTCCAACATTTCCGCTGCTTGCTCTAGCGGGCTTGCGCTTGTAAACATCAGCCTCTGATGGCACGCCGGAAAAACTCAAACATGAGTAACATCTGTAACAAAACATAGTAGAGACTGACTTGGATGTGGTTCGGGGGTGAGAACAGTGAGAACAGTGAGAGCTATGGATCAGACTGCTTTGAGATGGGCAGTTTGAAGGCCAGCCTGCAGGACTTGGAAAATCAGGGTCCTGGGGTGTTGCTCCTGCGAAGCTCTGAGTTTCTTCACTCACAGAGTTCACAATTTACAAATTTACAGCAGCTTTTACCAATCCAAGGCGATGTGCTTGCCGTTGGCGTCGAAGGGCTTGGACTTGCCCATGACCTTCGCGGCCTTCACCCCGGCCTCCTCAACCGCCTTGCGGGCCTTCGTCTGGAGGGCCTTGGCATACTCCTCCGGTGACGGCAGCTTCACCTCCACCGTGCCGTCGGCAGCAACGCGCGTCGGGAACGTGGAGAGGTTGAGGTCCGGACTGGTGATGCCCTGTCCAGTTCTCAAGTCATAGACCGTCTTGTACACTGGATCAGCGATTGTGATCGCACCGCTAGCTGGCTCTCCCACTAGACCGCGCGAGATCACCCGCACCTGCTTGAAGGGACAGAGGTTCTGGGTTGCGAACCACCTCTCCGACTCATCTTTGCGGTGAGACAGGTTGAAGACGGCGACCTCGGCATCCCCATGCTTCATTGCGAGACCGCTGCAGCGCGGGAAGTCCTGCACCTTGCCCGCAGGGTACCACTCCCAGCTTTCCGGAGCCGTCTCCTTGGAGAAAGCAGCCTCGCCCTTGATGTCTGGGAGGTCGTAGGTGGCCGGGTGGCGCTGCTTCCGCATGTTCACGTACTCCACCTGCTCGGTGTCCAGGGTCTCCGCGGTGTTGGCGAACTGCGTGAACTTCTTCTGCAGGCCCTCGTCGTAGACCACCTCCTTCCACTCGCACTTGTATGCCTCCACGTTGCGCTGCATCAACACCTCCAGATCTCCGCAAATGCCGAGGCAGTCGTCCACGATGACCTTCTTCAAGTAGTCGATTCCACCTGGGAGCTCTTCGAGCCATGGTGCTGTGCGTTGAAGGTGCTTCGCCGTGCTGCAATAGAACATGAGGAATCGATCCTGGGTTGGCGCTGTATACTTTATCTTTACAAGCACACTTCAAAACAACCCTCTGAAAAAAGGCTCTTGAATATGATCCTCTCAAGTGCCCATAAGAATGGGGGAAGCACACAAAAATGTTCCCCAAACCCTGAACCCTAAACCCTAAACCCTGAACCCTAAACCCTAAACCCTAAACCCCCTAAGCCCCCTAAGTCTTTGCCCAGGATCGATGTACTTCAGGCATGTCTCCTCATCGATTGAGGACGCAAGGAGCTGCGCGTGCCGAGGCTTGGCTCCACCGTTGCCACAAAGATAGAGGTTGTAGCCTCGGCTGGGTCTAGGGTATAGGGTATAGGGTTTAGGGTTTAGGGCTTAGGGTTTAGGGCTTAGGGTTTATAGGGTTTAGGGTATAGGGTATAGGGTTTTAGGTTTAGGGTTTAGGGCTTAGGGTTTAGGGTTTGAGGCATATTCAAAAGCCCTCATATCTGATCCTCTTGAATTGCTTATAAAGTATCCCAAGGTCCTACCGAGCAGCCGCTGTTGGTGGCGATGCAGCCTACGTCCTTGCCCTGTGCCTCGGCGCATTCTCTGAGGCAGCCAGACACCGCCATCTTGATCTTGTGAGGTGCACGCAAGCCCTTGTAGCCTAGGCTGCCCAGTAACCTAGGCTTAAAAAGGGTGCCCTTTTTTGCATAAAGGGGTTTATAAGGGAACCTAAACCCCCCAAAAAGGGAATAAGGGTACTACTGGGCATCCTAGTAGCGGTTCTCCAGCGTGCAGGCCATGCTCACCGAGTCCTGCTGCCCATATCGGCACCACGTGCTTCCCACGCAGCTCTTCACCGTGCGCAGCGCCTTGCCGTAGGCGTGGCCAGACTCCAAGCCGGCGTCCACCAGGTCCTTGAAGATGGAAGGCAGCTCATGCACCGGGGCTCCGTACATGCCGAGGCGCTGGGCACCCGTGACCTTCGTCCAGAGCCCGTACTTCTTGGCGGTGGTGCCAATGGCGATCAGCTCGTCGGGCGTGATGTCGCCACCGGGGCAGCGGGGAATGACGGAGTAGGTGCCTGTTTTCTGGATGTTGGCCAAGAAGCGGTCGTTGGTATCCTGAATTTGATCACGGTTGCCTGTCAGCACGTTGTCATTCCAAATGTTGGCCAGGATTGAAGCGATCACTGGCTTGTCCACCTCGCTGCCATTGCCACCCACGGCCACCTTCTCAACGGCTTCCTCAAAGGTCTTAATCTCCTTGATGCGGAAGATGTTGAAGAGCTCTTGGCGGGTGTATGGGAAACAGTCGCTGATTCCAGCCTTGACCTCTTTGCCCAGTGCTTTCAGCGTCGCTGAGAGCACCTTCGGAACCTCGCCGACTGGAGTGCAGCAGCCACCGCAGCCCGTACCGGCCTTTGTGCACTTCTTGATCTGGGGCACAGTCATGCAATCCTTGTCCTTGATGGCTTTGACCACCTCGCCCTTGGTCACGTTCAAGCAGGTGCAGATGACGTCGTCCTCCGCAATGCCCGTGCCATCTCCGCCGTCATTGGCCACTGCTCCTTGGCCTGGCGGAGGTCGGCGGAAGGCCAGGCTCTCGGGGTCGGAGCCGCCCAGGTCGCCCTTCTTGCAGAGCTGCAGCAGCTTTGGGTAGTCCTTGGCATCCCCAACGAGGACGCCGCCCACCAGCTTCTGGCCGTCCTTGGTGAAGCACAGCCGGCGGTAAGAGCCATCCAGGGCGCTGCTGCACTCCACGTTCAGCACCTCCGGATCCTTGCCATCGAACTTGCGCTTGAACCAGAAGCTCTCGTCCGAGCCGAAGGAGGCCACGTCCACTCCCAGGAGCTTCAGCTTGGTGCTCAAGTCGCTCTTCTCGTAGCTGGCGCTCTCAGGTCCCTCCACGAGGTTCTTCACCAAGGCCTCCGCCTGGTCGACTCCGGGAGCCCACAAGCCGTAGCAGAAGGCGCCCTGGATCGAGGCCACCTCCCCCAAGGCGTAGATGGAAGGATCCGAGGAGCACAAGGCTGAGTCGACCTTGACGCCTCCCCTCTGGCCCACCTCCAGGCCGCAGCCGCGGGCCAGCTCGTCGCGGGGGCGGACTCCGCAGGAGACCACCACCATGTCCACCTCCAAGATCGTCGGCTCCGTTTGGCCGTGAGGGATGAACTTCAAGCCCGTCACCTTGCCATCCTCCAGGACGGCTTCCTGGATCTTCGCGCCGCTGTGCACCTGGATGCCAAGGTTGCTGATCTTCCGCTCCAGGGCCCTGCCACCTTCCTCGTTCAGCTGCGTAGGCATCAGGTATGGGGCCATCTCCACCACGTGGCTTTCCATCTCAAGATCAAACCTAGGCTGCCCAGTATCCTAGGCTTAAAAAGGGTGCCCCCTTTTTTGCTTAAAGGGGTTGATAAGGGAACCCAAACCCCCCCCAAAAAGGGAAGAAGGGCACAATAAGGGCATCCTAGAAACACGGCCTTCGCGGCCTCCAGGCCCAGGAGACCGCCTCCGATCACGGCGGCGCGCTTCTTGGAGGCCTTCTTTGCCGCCGCGATGAGAGCCTCAAGATCCTCGATGGTCCTGTACACGAAGACGCCCTCCGGGCGGGAGGCAGGGTCGTCCGGCCACTGTGGGTTCTTCTTCTCCGGCAAGAGGAAGCCAGGAGTTGGAGGAACAAAGCAGAAGCTGCCGGTGCAAAGCACGAGGACGTCGTACTCCACGGAACCTGCCTCTGCGTCAGCGGAGCTTCCGCCATGGCTGACTTTGGAAAATGCCACCGACTTCTTCTCGCGGTCGATGCTGGTTGCGCGGCCGTAGACAAGCTTCACGCTCTTGCTCTTCAGGTCCTCCTCGCTCCAGTAGGACAACTTCATCTGGTCATGCTGGTCGCCATCTCGGTCCAGGAAGTACTGCGTCAGCATGACGCGATTGTATGCTGGACGAGGCTCCTCACAAAGCACGGTGATGGTGAAGCCGGCCTCCCTCTCCGCAAGCTTCTCAATGAAGGCATGGCCGATGGGGCCGTGGCCAATCACGACGACACGCTTGCCTGCCATGACAGGTCCTTTCGCAACGGAATGTCTGATCTATGCTGACTATGCTCACGCCCCTCTGAAGCGCAAAATCGCTGCAAGTGGCGGCAGGTAGAGCATGCAGCTGTCTACTCAGTAGAAGATGCGCACAGCAGAGCAACGGTGGGCCCTAGGGCCTTAGAAGGCCGCTGAGGAGGCGCAGGGATAGCAGTGGACGCCTTCCGTGGAGAAGCTGGCTTGACGCCGACAAAGGGAAAGGGGCTGCCCCAAAACCACTCCCTCCCGTCACCTCGTACAAAGACTAGACGCAAGAGCCTTTGCAGACTCGTCCAAAGGTATCTGGGTTCAAGGCAGCCGAAAAACCAGGGCCGGGCAGAATAGCAGGTACAACCTAAACCCTAAACCCTAAACCCTAAACCCTGAACCCTAAACCCTGGGTCTATCATCTGGTGTCGTAGGCTACAGCGCCAGCCCTGCTTAAGTGCTGAAGACCCCGGCAGAAAACAGGCTAACCCTTGCATTTGTGACAGGATTTTATATCACCAAGGGGGTTAAAGGTTAACTACCCTACCCCCCAGCCCCTAAGGCTTAGGGTTTGAAGTTTAGGATTTTTATGTAATTAGTAGTTAACCAAAAAGGTTTTAAAAATGGTTAACTACCCAGACCCTGAGTCTGCTTAAGAATGCTCTGGTTTCGAACCTGTATGCTGGAAGTTCGTCCAAGCTACAGGCTCTGTCCCGCAGGTCGCCTTACACACCCCCAGTCGAGCACCCAAACCCTAAACCCTAAGCCCTAAGCCCTAAGCCCTAAGCCCTAAGCCCTAAGCCCTAAGCCCTAAGCCCTAAGCCCTAAGCCCTAAGCCCTAAGCCCTAAACCCTAAACCCCAACCGGAACAGGCCCCAAACCCCCAAAACCCGTCTGCCCCAAAAACCCTAAACCCTAAACCCTAAACCCTAAACCCCAAACCCTAAACCCCGTGGGTTGTAAGTACAGATAGGACTGGTTCTTAAGTACCGTGAACCTCCAAGTAAGGGACCACACTTCAGCCCCCATGAGCCCCGGAGCACCCCCCAAAAATCTCGTTAAGCTTGGGGGGGCTTAGGGTTTAGGGTTTAGGGTTTAGGGTTTAGGGTTTAGGGTTTAGGGTTTAGGGTTTAGGGTTTAGGGTTTAGGGTTTAGGGTTTAGGGTTTAGGGTTTAGGGTTTAGGGTTTAGGGTTTTAGAGCTTAGGGTTTAGGGTTTAGGGTTTAGGGTTTCAGAGCTTAGGGTTTAGGGTTTTAGAGCTTAGGGTTTAGGGTTTCAGAGCTTAGGGTTTAGGGTTTTAGAGCTTAGGGTTTAGGGTTTTAGAGCTTAGGGCTTAGGGTTTCAAGCCCGTGGCTGTGACAATAGACTCAGGGCAGATTGGCGGTCGGCGTTTTCCCCTAATGAAAAATCTAAACACTGAACCCTGAACCCCTGTAAACCCTAGAAACCCTAAAAGCCCTGAAAAGCTTGAAAACCCTAAAAACCCCAAAAGCCCTTAAAAACCTAAAAAAACTAAACACCCTAAAAACCCTAAAAACCCTAAAAACCCTAAAAACCCTAAAAAACCCTAAAAGCCCTAAAAACCCTAAAATCCCTAAAAACCCTAAAAACCCTAAAAACCCCAAAAACCCTAAAAACCCCAAAAACCCTAAACCCTAAACCCTGTCGGACTGCTGGGTTCCCACCTTCAGCCGGAGACACGCCGGCGGCAGCGATGCCGAAGGGGTGACCGCGAAGGAGAATTGGGGGGGCTTAGGGCTTAGGGTTTAGGGCTTAGGGTTTAGGGTTTAGGGTTTAGGGTTTAGGGCTTAGGGGCTTAGGGTTTAGGGCTTAGGGTTTAGGGTTTCGGGTTCAGGGTTTAGGCTTTGGGGTTTAGGTAGGCTGGGAGGAGGTCTGGAACCCAGAGCCTAGGAATAAAGGCGACACTTTCCTGCTTACAGGGGGTTTACAAGAGAACCTAGCGAACTGAAAAAGGCAATAAGGGTCCGCTCTGGGTCCTGCAGATAGAACGTGCTCCATTCCCTCTGGACCTTGGGGTAGTGCTTGAGCTCGCTTGGGTTCTGCGCTTTCTTGCTTAGGTGCCTAAGCAGCCCGTGCCCAAAGCGGAAGTCGCCAGGGCAATGCGTTCGTGAATTGGGTTCTCTCTCGCCCCATGGCTTGAAAAATTGCCGCCACCAGTGGCTCTCATGGCAGAGTGGTCTGGGGCGCCTCGCTGACCTCGCAACCGACCGTCGGGGGCGCTCTCCAACAAGCTCTCTGATTCCCAGAACAGCGTGCTTTGAGTTGCAACGGAGGGGAGGGGGTCGGAGGGAGGGCATTAAGGGGTTTCGGGGCTAAGGGCCTCGAGGGCCTATAGGGCTTCGGGGGGTTCGGGCAGTAGGGTCGACCCTAAGCCCGAAACCCCACATGTCCCTTTAATCAAAAACTCTTTAGAGGTGAGGTGAGGCTTCTAGAGATTCTAGGTGCGCCTGGAGCACCTTTAAGTCAACTTGTTGTTGTAGGCTATTGCTTTATCACCCCGTATCAGAGTCTTAGGTAGCCAAAAGGTAGGTTTGGGGTAAGCATGTGGGGGCTTGATCCAAAATTATGGGGCTTGTTCTCTTGAGCCTCTTTTTACAGCCCGAAACCCTAAACATTGTTTAGCATTCAGTTTGCGAGTGTAAGCATCAGGGTGTAGGCCCTTGCCACGTCTAGCTTGACGCCCCAATTATGAGGCCCGCAGGGTTTTGGGCTTACTGCCTGCCAAGCTCAACAAAGAGCAGGGGGTCAGTAGTTGAGGCACCGGCAGCTGAAGGCAAGCCACGAACCCCTAAACCCTAGACCCGAAACCCAGATCTTGCAGTTTCTGCACCAAGCTTGCCAACTGAGCCCCCAAGAGCCGCAGGTTCTGTGCCCTTGGCATGCCTGGGAGTCGATGGGATCACGTCCGACGTCGAAGGGCTTCTCTCAGCAAGAGTGCCAAGGCATGGTATGTCTCTGGCCCCCCTTTAAAGACGGGAAGCTGCTAGCAGCCCCAGCAGGGGTCAGGGCAGGGGTACCTGAGAAGGTCTTGAACAAGCGACGGCAAGATGCAGTGGGTTGCACATCCCTTTGACCCAGATCTCTGCCTCCTTGTGCATCGCCTCTGTGTACCGCGAAGCCGCAAAGGACACTGGAGACGTGCATGTGGATAGCGATGTCTCGCGGCACTTTCTCCTGTGAGTGCTCCGCCCGCCAAGCAGCTTGGGCCAAGGCTTCGCCACGACAGGTGCTGGAAGCTTCCCTCGTGGAGTGCGGAGTCGCGTCCGCAACAACTTCGTGCAACGAGGACCTAGACCCTATAAAGCCCCATGAAAAAAGTCTCCGCGTCTTCCGCAAAAACCCTGGCACTCCCATCTAAGACTCTCTACGACCCCTATAAGAAGTCCCTGTACGACTTCGGCTTCAGAAGACCGGCTTCAGAGGCTCGGCCCACACTTCAATCCACAGATGTTGGCGTCACCATTGGTGGCTCATGGCACCTCTTCTCAGATGGCCCTGACAGGCTCCTTCGGGCCGTCGCCTTCTTGGGCGGTATCAGGCTTCCGCGAAAGAGTTCCCAGAACCAAGAACTGCGAACTTCCAGGGGCGCCATCTTCATCGTGAGATCGCCAGATCGCCAGATGGCATGCCCTCCTGATCGGGAGTCTGAGATCGTGGAAGAACTAGGAGGTTCGGAAAGGGCACCCCCAAAGCCTATGGAGGACTACGCAAGGGATGTGGGACTCTTAGGATTCGATCGAAAACTTAGGGCTTGGGGAGGCGTTAGGCAGCAAAGCTTGGGATAGGTTGGGGGTTGGGCTTAGGGCCAGGGGATGTTTGAGCTTAGGGCTTAAAGTGCAACTGCTGGAAAGCTGTGCTTGTTCGGGTTTAGGGTTCATAGGGTTTAGGGCCTTTAGGGTTCATAGGGCTTTTAGGGCTTACAGGGTTCAGAGGGTTTACAGGGTGTATAGGGTTAAGGGCGAGCCTGGCGCGTCAGACGAGTGGACGAGACTTCGGCGGACTTCTTCCTCCTCGTTGCCACCAACGCCTTGCACCGCACCGCCCCTGTGGCGAAGCTCCTATAGCGCCTCGGAACCCTAAACCCTAAAGCCTATAAACCATAAAAACCCTAAACCCTAAACCAACACGACCCAAACGACCTCGCAGAGACTCCCAATATCCCTCCATGTTGGCGACTATTCCTTACATGCAATGAGGATCCTACTCTGATTTCTGAAGGCCCCTAAACCCTAAACCCTACACCCTAAACCGTAAACCCTAAACCTTGTTGAGGGATATTGGAGTCTCTAACCGCCAGCAAAGAGGAGCGACTCGACTGTGGCTCAGCGTGGCGGTAAGGCGCAGCCCAGGCCGGAACGGTTAGGGGGTTTGTAGGGTTTGCAGGGCTTTAGGGTTTTCTCACATACTCTGACCAGCCGCCCGGGTTTTAGGGTTTAGGGTTTGGGGTTTAGGGTTTTAGGGTTTAGGGTTTTAGGGTTTAGGGTTTAGGGTTTGGGGTTTTGGGTTTTAGGGTTTCGGGTTTCGCCCCTAAGCCCTCAGCACCATGCCCATCATGTCTGCAGAAGCATTGGCCCACCGAGACCCAGGGGGTCTCTGCCCCCTGAAAAGAAGCCAGAGAGGGCCACTGCAATCTAGGGGTTTAGGGTTTGGGGTTTAGGGTTTAGGGTTTAGGGTTTAGGGTTTGGGGTTTAGGGTTTAGGGTTTAGGGTTTAGGGTTTAGGGTTGATTAGAGTTTAGGGTTTAGGGGTTGAGGGGTTTAGGGGTTTTAGGGGATTAGGGGTTAGGGGTTTTAGGGTTTAGGGTGTAGGGTTTATTCGAATTTAGGGTTTCGCGGTTGAGGGATTTAGGGTTTAGGGTTTAGGGTTTAGGGGTTTTAGGGGTTTTAGGGGATTAGGGGTTTAGGGTGGGAGCTCGGGGCTCCAGGGTCTCTAAACCCGAACCGCAACCTTCACCCCTTTACCCTAGAACCTGTGAACCCCAAGCCCTAAACCCTTGGATGGGTTTGAGGAAGGACCGCGCCACCCGCACAGCGTAAACAGGCGGTTCAGCACAGAGCCACCCTCAGCAAAATCAGCGTTTTTGCCCACCCCCCCCACCCAACCCCCCCCCCCCCCTACCCCCCCTACCTCCCCCCCCTCCCCCCCCTTTCCCCACCCCCCCCACCCCCCTGCCTCCCTACCCCCCCCGCTACACCCCCCCCCCCCCCAACTGTTTGGGTCCTGGTGCTACCCCCTACCCCCGCCCAACGTTTCACAGAACTCTGCGGAGCAGGCTGGGATGAACCATGCGATGAGGAAAGCTTTGAGCCGACGAGCGGGTTTAGACCTTTCAACTATGCTCCAGCGGGGTCGGCGGCTTGAGCCGGAGGCTCTTAAATCCGGCCCCCGCGCCGCCCGTGGTCCAGGGCGGAGCCCGCGTCGCACTAAAGCGCTAGATTTCAGGCCTAGCGGCACGGGCCGGCCCCCGCCCCCCAAAGCACGAAACCTTGAACCTTGGCACTGTCTTCTCTTTCCCGTGTCTTTGTCCTCTCCTTCTCTCTGTCTCTCTTTCTCCTGCCTTCGCCCCCCCTCCCTCCCCCCACCCCCCCCGGCGCGCGCGCGCGCGCACGCGCACCCGCATCAGGAGCATCAGTGGGGTTGGTTTGGGGGCCTTAAAAGCATTCTATGCATGCGTTTTGCCTTCGAAAAACCTTCAGAAAACGCTGTAAACACGTGTTTTTGGGCTTGGGAAGCCTTTTGGGACCCAGGAAAGGGAGCATCATGAGCATCAGCGGCCTCCCCCAGGCCATCCAAAACCCCCTTAAACACGCCGATTGTATGTGCTTGAACGCTTGCGTGCCCACGAAACCCCCAAAAGCAAGACCCCGAATGCCCTTAAGGGCATTCGGGGTCCTGCTGTTCGGGTGTTTTGTAGGCACGAAGCCGTTCGAGCGCGTAAAATGAGCGATTTTAGGGGCGTTTTTACGTGGACCCACAAAACACTCGGTATTTACGAGGTTTTCTGCTGTTGGAACACCCCCCCAAACCGAGCATCATGAGCATCAGCTGGGTCTCTGGGCCGTGGGCCCGGACCCCCCCACGAAGCCCAAGAGAAGCGATGGCTCGATGATGCGCCCGGACCCCGCGCATCAGCAGCATCAGCAGACCCCCCCCCGGACGTGGGTTTCGATGATGCGCACTTTGGGGGCGGGTCAAGGGCAACAGGGGTGGGGGTCGGAGGCACGCGTGAAAAACCTCATAAAAACACGGTATTTACGGTGATTTCAGCGTTTTTCAGCGTTTTTTATTGCCTTGGGCCCGCGGGCCAGGGCTGCTGATGCTCATGATGCTCGCCTGGTTTTGGGCTTCCGGTACCCCCCCCAAACCTTGAAAAACGTGGTTTCGGCCTGGCGCGCGCCCCATGTGAAAAGCTAGGGCCGATGATGCGCGCCCGTGAGGGTTTAATGGGGTGCTGCGGGTGTTTTGTGGCCTCGGTTTTTCGTAAAAACCCATGGTTTTACGAGGTTTTCGTGCTTTTCGCACCACCGCGTGTTGCGTCCCCTTGGATGCCGTTTTGGAGGCCTCCCGAAGGGCCCCGCGCGAATTTGAAGCAATTTTGGGCGGGGTCGGCGGCTCGGGCGCTCGCCCCTTAAAGCTAGCGCTTTAGTGCGACGCGGGCTCCGCCCTGGACCACGGGCGGCGCGGGGGCCGGATTTAAGGGGCGAGCGCCCGAGCCGCCGACCCCGCCCAAAATTGCTTCATATTCGCGCTTCGGGAGGCCTCCAAAACGGCATCCAAGGGGACACAACACGCGGCGGTGCGAAAAGCACGAAAACCACGTAAAAACCATGGTTTTTTACGAAAAACCGAGGCCGCAAAACACCCGCAGCACCCCATTAAACCCTAGGCGCGCATCATCGACCCTAGCTTTTCACATGGGGCGCGCGCCAGGCCGAAACCACGTTTTTCAAGGTTTGGGGGGGGTACCGGAAGCCCAAAACCAGGCGAGCATCATGAGCATCAGCAGCCCTGGCCCGCGGCCACAAGGCAGTAAAAAACGCTGAAAAACGCTGAAATCACCGTAAATACCGTGTTTTTATGAGGTTTTTCACGCGTTCCTCCGACGCCCACCCTTGTTGCCCTTGACCCGCCCCCAAAGTGCGCATCATCGAAACCCATGTCCGGGGGGGGGGTCTGCTGATGCTGCTGATGCGCGGGGGTCCGGGCGCATCATCCAGCCATCGTTTCTCATGGGCTTCGTGGGCCTCCGGGCCCACGGCCCAGAGACCCAGCTGATGCTCATGATGCTTGTTTTGGGGGGGGGTTCCAACAGCAGAAAACCTCGTAAATACGGAGTGTTTTGTGGGTCCACGTAAAAACGCCCCTAAAATCGCTCATTTTACGCGCTCGAACGGCTTCGTGCCTACAAAACACCCGAACAGCAGGACCCCGAATGCCCTTAAGGGCATTCGGGGTCTTGCTTTTGGGGGTTTCGTGGGCACGCAATCGTTCAAGCACATACAATCGGCGTGTTTAAGGGGTTTTGGATGGCCTGGGGGAGGCCGCTGATGCTCATGATGCTCCCTTTCCTGGGTCCCAAAAGGCTTCCCAAGCCCAAAAACACATGTTTACAGCGTTTTCTGAAGGTTTTTCGAAGGCAAAACGCATGCATAGAATGCTTTTAAGGCCCCCAAACCAACCCCACTGATGCTCCTGATGCGGGTGCGCGCGCGCGCGCGCCGGGGGGGAGGGGGGAGGGAGGGGGGGCGAAGGCAGGAGAAAGAGAGACAGAGAGAAGGAGAGGACGAAGACACGGGAAAGAGAAGACAGTGCCAAGGTTCAAGGTTTCGTGCTTTGGGGGGCGGGGGCCGGCCCGTGCCGCTAGGCCTGAAATTCAAAACCGTCCCAGCTTCGAGGCGCCGACCACTCTTGCAGGTCGAAGCGCGTGTGCGGAATCTCGATCACGAAGTCCGCGCCTCTTGGGGCTTAGGGGTCCTAAGGGGCACGGAGCCCTAGAATCCGAAACACGAAAGGTTTAGGGCTTACTTAGGGCTTAGGGCTTAGGGCTTAGGGCTTAGGGCTTAGGGCTTAGGGCTTTAGGGTTTAGGGTTTAGGGTTTAGGGTTTAGGGTTTAGGGTTTAGGGTTTAGGGTTTAGGGTTTAGGGTTTAGGGTTTAGGGTTTAGGGTTTAGGCCATCCAGGGGGTTCAGGGTGCAGAAATCTCATGGATGCCTAAGGCAGGTGCACCGTTTCTGAGGGGCTTAGGACACTTCAGAACTTTAGGGGGTTTAGGGTTTAGAGTTTAGGGTCAGGGTTTAGGGTTTAGGGTTGGGATGTTCCCCAGCGGGTGCAGCGCCGTCTGCTCTATCATTTAAGGGGTATAAAGAGGGACCCCTAGAAGGGACCCTGTATATCATTTTCCTCTATATAAACCCTGTATATATATATATATATACGTTATATAGTCCCTATATACGTAAGTAAACCCTTCGTTCACGCGTGCACACAAGTATTTCGTTCAGCAAATTCACTTC
>CAJNDS010000336.1:322500-352500 GCA_905221605.1 Symbiodinium natans
GTTTGGTAATCTGTTGCCAGAGATGTCTATCTTGAGCGACTGGGTTGATTCGTCTGAAGAGCCTAGTGTTGTCCATACCGGGGAGACTGCTCGCGGAATGCATCTGTTTCACCAACTGTTGCGACGGGATACTCCAGTAGGGGTGGTGAATCTCAGCCACTGCCGGGGTCTTATCCGTATCTGCATGTTGTAGCCGCATATACGCTTCGGTCATAGCAACTTCCGCCCAGTGCAAGCTGGGCCGTCCCGATCTGTTCCCTCCGCTGATGAAGCGATACGCTTTCGACTGCATAAAAGTACTGGTCGCCTCATATGTATCAGGGTGACGGACAATGTGGCCAAGAAGCTTTAGCCTGTTAAAAGAGAACTGCTGCGACGGAGTGGGAAGTACTGTGAAGGCATTTGCACGTTCCGACAAGTATTCATTGGAACAAGGAGCCTCCGACGGTTGTAAAACCCGATGATAATAAGAAGACTTCACACGAAAAATCCTACGCAAATTTTTAAAGTGAAGAGAGTCAACTCTGCCTTGCTGAGAGGGTGCAGGACAACATGATTCCATGCCATATGCCAAAAATGACAGAATGATAGACTTGTACACGGTGAGCTTCCATTTTGTCGGGAGGCCAGCATGCGTGAAGAAAGGCTTTAGCAGCTTGGAAGCGTGTACTGCCCTGGAAATCCTTTTACTGGTGGTACTCCTACTGTTGCAGGTAGCATCAAGAAATATGCCTAAATATTTCACCTCCTCCGCTAGCGGAACGTACTCTGTCGCTGCACGGCGCCCGCCGTTGCAACAACTGCAGTTACAATTGGCACCCGGATCGGGGGCATAAGAAACGCGGTTTTCAGAGTGAAGCTGCAAGTGCTTGCATTTATCGAGATTGAGCTGCAGACCAAACTGCAAAGCATGATGCTGTAAAAGATGCAGGAGCCGCGTGAGTTGAAGAGATGAACGTGAGAGCAGAACTGTATCATCGGCATACTCGAGGTCCCAAAGGCGCGAAGGGATATTAAGAACACCTGTAAGTACCCCAAACTGGCGCTCGTAAGAACACTCGACATCGTGGAACAAGCACGTGAGCACAACATCAAAAAGATAAGGTGAGAGAGGACACCCCTGGCGCACGCCACGCGACTGCGAGCCCTGCTGCGATACGCAGCCCGAGTCACGAACTCGAAACTGCGGCGACTGGTAGATGGACATTACAGCCCGTACAAAGGGGTCAGGGACGCCAAGCCTCACCAAAGACTGCTCAATCGCAGCAAAAGAAAGAGAATCAAAGGCCTTGGACCAGTCCAGAAATAGAACATGCAACGGCGAGACTTGCCGTTCGTGAGTTTCAATCAATCGTCGAAGAATATGTATAGGTTGCGTTGCTGAGCGGCCCCGCCTAAATCCAAACTGAGAATCCCGAATTCGTGGGTCAATGTAGAAAGCCAGATGTTTCTGTAATAAAGAGGCGTATATTTTGTAGAAACAATCGCTGAGTGAAACAGGCCTGTAGTTGTCAAGCGACAGTGTGTCTTTTTTCACATCCTTAACCAACATGACCACATTTGACAGGCGCCACGCGTCGGGGATAGAAGCAGAGGTGAGGCATTTATTGTAATGAGACAAAAGGAAAACTCGGACTATATAAGGAGCTCTTTGATTGATGAGCTCTGCAGGAATTTCATCCGGTCCCGGAGCCTTCCCGGTTTGAAGCGCCTTGAGGCACTGGTAGAGGTCCTCTTCCGTGAACAACCGATAGATCTCAGGGATGACCGGATGGAGGGGCGGGCGCGGTTGGAAAACCTCTTCCCCACACTTCCAAACATGATTTGCGAGATATTCTCGAAAAACTTCCGCTCGCTGTTTGGTAGGCCGGAGTTTGCCACTCGTGTCCCGGATACCTGGAGGTTTCGGCGTGAATCCACGCCGGAGGTTGCGGAGAGTTGTCCATTGAGTGGGCGTGCTCTCATAGTCTGCGGAGAGCCGGGTATGAACAAAAGTCTTTTTATCCTTCCTGGCAGAAGCCTTGATACGTTTTCTGAAGGCCTTAACATCCTCCGGCGCGAGTCCCCCAGCATCGCGCAATTCGGCGATGAGTCCCAAAGTTGTTTTGGAAATCCATGGTTTGCGCGGAGTCAAAGGGAGGGCCGGAATAAGCTCCTTAGCTTCGGAAATTGCCTGACGCAAGAAAACGTTCTGCTCTTGCACCGATAATGAATCCCAGTTCGTCAGATCCAGATTGAACTCTGGGGGCCTGAGACTTCTGGAATGAGGTTGCGAAAAACGGCCTGTACGTCCTAGCGAAAATTTCCCGAGTAGGCCACTCGGTCTGCATACTCATTCCCGGGTATGCCCACATGCGAGGGGACCTTGTCCACATGAACGTTGAACGTAATGCGCATAGCGACCCAATACCTTTGGAGCCTGGAAATAAGTCTGTAGTGCGTAGCAGGCAGGGAGCGCGCACGTAAAATATCAAAAACGTACTGAGAGTCCGTGTAAACATGTATCCTTTGTCCCTCCGGAAAGCCCGAAAAGTACAACAAGTAATCGAAAAGCTCAATCAGCACCTGAAGCTCAGCAGTATTGTTGGAAGATACCTCCGCCCCAGCGAACTCCGGGAAATCCGGGTTCGTTCTCACTTTGCCATGGGAAGTAATCCAATCCGAAGTTGGTTTGGGATGCAACGCAAAAGCGAGTAGAATGGGGGAGACCACAAACCCCCAACCCGCTGGGTTCGTCTGGGAGATCACCCTGTTATTGGGGCAAGAGCCATCTGTGTAAGCCAACACATGCCCTTCCACCGAAGCTACAGGATCGAAAGAATGGTTACATAAACTTAGAAGAGAAGACTCCAACTTGTCATAGTACTGGGAGGTTTGAGTGTAGTCCGGCATCGGTGGGGTACTGGGCGGGGGTCGACGCGCCGGGAGAGCGACCCCAATGGAGCAAATTATGGGCAAGTGCCGAGAATTCACAGCTTGTTGAAAGTGACTTGAGATGTCTTCAACGGCAAAAACCGGCGCCAAGGCCGTGATAACATAGTCCAATGTGGTCCACTCTGAGACATTCGGGCGCTCCAAAAAATGGTCCGAGCATGTGGTTTCTTTGTACGTAACCCTACGCGCAGGACGATTTTGCATAAACGTTTGAGGGAGTTTCAAATCAAAACTCTGTAACACTTCCAGCAAGTGAATTGCATTATCTCGTTCTGAAGTGTCAATGGAAAGCCTCTTACCCCACACAGTAGGCCCTATGTGGACTCCAGTAGAGTCGAGCTGAGGGTCCAATCTAGAATTGAAGTCTCCCATAACCAACAGGTTTTCTGGCGAGCTGACATCTACCAAGTGCTCAGTGAACATGTCCCAGAATTCCCGCTTTCGGCGTACATCCTCTGCGGCATCCTGAACTAAACTAGGAGCATAAGCACAGTAAACGAGAAGTGGTTTAGGAGAGGTATTGATCTCGACTGAGCACAACCGAGGGCTAATGGGTAAGAAGGACTTAACGTACGGACGGAGCTCAGGGGAAACAATGAACCCAACACCATGGTTGGGCGAAGTTGGGGCAGCACTGTGGAGGACCAGAAACCCTGACTTAGAGAACTCCTGGGGGTTAGATGCGTGTGTTTCCTGCATTGCAAGCAAGTGAACCGATTGCTTCTGCATGAAGGAAAAGATTTGATCATATTTTGCAATCTCGCGAAGCCCCTCAACGTTCCACGACGCCAGGCGGAGTGACCGAGCAAAGAGCTTACAAGGCGCGACCGCCGACGACAACACGAGTCGACAAAGCGACGCATTGTTGGCTTGATGCTGATGAGACTTGATCTGTTTTCGAGTTCGTTCGTAAACTGCTGCACGCGGCTGTGGCGGGGGGGGCATCAAAAAGGGGTGGTCAGCCTTACCATTACCCCAGCCCTTGGAATGTGCACGGTATGACCTTCTAGCCTCTGCTCGAGAGCTTCTGTATTTCTGTAGCCTTCTGTCTACTGCTTCCGCACTGCGGAAACCCCTATGACTATGTCCCCCGAAAGCATTGCGGTTTTCGCTGCCGCTCGTCGTAACTCGAAGAGATGAGATAACTGAATGGAGGAGTGGATCAGCATGACGACGGCGGCATCCCGGCTCACCCCGACTGGAGGCAACCGCTTTCCGTAGGCTGTAATACATCTTTGGAGAAGAATACGAATCGGAACAAAAGACATAGTATATACCTCGTCTATAGACGAAAGCCTCAAAACAGTCAGAATACTCAACAAACTTAAACACCTTCATTCCGTTGTAAAGATTAGTACAAGTCTGCCACATTCGCGATTTGTAGTGCGGCTTCTGCCAGTCACGGATTGTGTACCAATTGCCGCGGAGAGAATGCATTATCCTGTTTCGCTTCTTTCGAGAGCAGTAATCATTCAAACAAACGGAGCGTGTTGCTGCTGAGATCCGCGTGGCCGCGGCGTGCCATTTACACGCCGCGCCAGAAAAAAGGATGGGCATGCGAATGCGCTGGCCACTCCGCCCCTCCAGGGCAAGTAGCCTCACTGTCGTAACCGTATGTGCATAAGACTGAAGCCGTTCACTAATAACCGTATTTGGCGCGCCTAACCGTATCTGCATCATAGGTGCGAGCGCATAAGACTGAAGCCGCATGCTCATAGCCGTATCTGGTGCATCTAACCGTATCTGCATCATAGGTGCGGGTAAGCTGTAAAGGAGCATACATAGACTGAGCGAAAGATATAGTCACCAATCACGCTGGTATTGATAACGTCTGGGCTGCCTGTGCTGGGAGGGGCTGCGATCCCGAACGTCGCGGCGATCATCACGAACATCTCTGCGAGCATCACGAACATCTCGGAAACTTCTCCGATCTTGATGTCGGTAATACCGCTCGTCTGAGCCAAAGTCCTCATCATACTCCTCCCGATGATTGCTGGCTCGTCTGCGGGTATCTCGAGAGCCCTGGAATTCCATGTCCACATCCCTGTCTCGCATCTGCGGATCATGAAAAGTGGAGCTGCCTCTTCCTTTGCCGCTCTTCCCTTTACCCTTCGCGTAACCCTTGCGCTTGTCTCCACCATGAGATCCCACACCCGGCCCGTAGTCTGCAGGGTTGGTGCCGCGAGCAAACTGCGCGGAATTGACGACCTGACCCAGCCCTCCATACCCCTTGTGAATAAATCCGGGGTCTGTCCTCAACTTATCTGCCAGCGCGGGGTCCAGAACATTGTGCTCGATAGAATACGGGAACATGTGGAAGGCCTCCTCTGGGCCGACATTGGAGTAGTCGAATGATGATGTGTGATGGAATCGAGCCAGTGTGGTTGTGTGTGTGTGTGCTGGCGTGAGTAATTGCCTGCAGGAGTATGAGTGTACTCATCATGCGCTCATTGAAATGACGTCCAAAGGATGACTGTAGCGAGGTCACAAGATCGGGCTGGACAAGCAGAATGCATCGAAACTCCCCTCGGAAAGGAAGGTAAACAACCTGCGCCAAGACCATATCCTCATCACACTCCTCCGGGGTTTTTATCTGTAGGGAGGACAAATCTGTACGGAAGGAGGTGGAGCCATAAGGAGGTGGAGAAATGTCCGAAAGCATGTCCAGCAAGGCATAATACGGCTGCCTCTCCAAACGAGTTGAGAAAGGAACATCTTTCTCAACTCGTATCTTTCGATCATTGCCCCGGTCCTGGTAGTCTCGCCAGTATCTTGCGCCTTTCCGAAAAGCCATGACAAACTCGCGGCTTCCCTGCATCTGCAAAAAGACAACCCTCAGGATCGCGGCATTCGGAGAGAGAATGTGGGTTGAGCAAGATTGGACCGCATGGTGAAAATCCAGACCAGCCACCCCGCACAGGAACTGCAGGTTTCCCTGTATGGAAGAATAATTCGCGAACGGAGGGATGTTATGCAAGAGAACCGTGCGTTGGCAGATTTCGCCCTCAAGGTTACTCAACTGCATCTGGTGTAAATTCAAAGCTTGTAGCACGCATGGCGCCTTCCGATTGGACATAGCCGTCACGGCATCCGCTAACATGTTGAAACTGGGCTGCACATGACGCTCATGATAAAATTTGATTGCAGAGTCCAATGTGTCCCCGGTCATTTCCCTCTGCTTGAAATCCTCAGCCAGAGTAGGCGGGTTGTCGGGCGCGGGAATTTCGGCTGTATGAAACTCCATAAACTCTCCTGACGGCGTGAGCCGTGCAGCCTTTGATTGCCGCTTGAATCGTTGAAGAGCTGCCTTAACTTCAGGACGTTTCTCGAGTTCCCGCCGATAGTTTGGATCCATGTCACCCCATTCCAGACTGGAATAATCAACCTCCTCCTCTTTGATGGGTCCTGCGGGCGCTGTGCCTGTAATTTGACTAATGTCAGATAAGTTGGACACTGCAGCGCGTTTCTTAACCTCGAACATCGCATCAACAATCATGGACGTGGTGAGTTCCCGTTTCTCTGAACCATCAGGGAGACGATGTACCAAGAAGATTTGATCGTCCGGGTGATATTCCACTGAAACTGATGAGGAAATCATTTGCACTCGCGTGGCTTTTTCATGTGGTTGCGCTCCGGCTTCATTCATTGCTTCAAAGTTGGTGCTAGGCTCTGGACTGCCTACGGTGCTTGAGCCTCTTCACTTTGAGTAGCCCAATCTTCCCCCCACCCCTCCCTCGAACCTCTAAAAAGACCCCAAAATAAATGTTAAGAAAGTTGAACAGGTCAGAACCTGACCTAAGCCTGAAAGGGGAAGGACCAGACACAACCAAAAGAAGGGTTTAGGGACCCTCAAAGCCCTCAACCCTGCGCGCAAGCCGCACCTCATGCGGCCTTTTTGCTTGAGCCTTGAGCCAAAAGTCAGAAGGTAAGCCATCCTGATCTGCATAACATGACTATACATACATCACTTTACAGGAAGGAAGCTCGTGATTCTTCAACTCCCCCCTTCATGTTTGCAGATTCTCAAGTCCTAGAGCTCATTTGAAGCTCGATTCTGGACTTCAGGAAGCAACAGCTACGAGCTCAACTCTGCAGCCAAACCTACTGCCGATTGAAGTACAGGCTTAGCCATGTACAAATTGAATCCGGTATCTCAGGTGATCGGGCTGAAACGTAGACTCAATAAACCTTTAAGGTAATTCTACCTGCGATCTATACAAAACTACTCTCAACCGGTGCAGGACTGTGCTCAGGCGGAGTCAGAGCGGCGCTTGGGAGCAGCCGTACACTGACACAACGCAGTGCAAGGCTGAGGGCAGGCAAGAAGTGCAGGATGAGATCCTCAAGAACTCATTCAGATGACACAGGGATGATGGCTCATATCCAAGTGTCTGCAAAAGCACGATGATGGAGGTAGCGCAGGAGCAGCTTGACAACCATCACAAACATATCACCCAAGGAATTTTCAAAAGACTTCAGGTGACAGGGAAGTGCATGCTTAGATGGGAACATCTGGCAGATGCTCAGTGGAGATGTGGAGCAACTTCAGTGCATGAGCCCACTTCTGGACCGAAAGAGCCTTCGTCAAAGGATCACCTTTCTGGTCATTAGTGTTGACATAGCCCAGTTCAACATCATCGTTGTCGTTCACAGCTTCGCACGTAGATGAAACGTTGATGCGATGAGTTTTGGACAAATGCCTCAGCTTAGCTGAATATCCTTTACGGACAATGGCAATGCAAGCTTCATTATCTTCACGACACAAGAGCTTAATGCCAGGGATTATGGTTTGCCAAACTTCAAGTAATGGCAAGGCATCATTGAACAGCGCACTGCTCAAGGACACGAATTCTGCTTCGGTAGAGCTCCTTGAGACCACTTTCTGTCTCTTGCTGGACCATGACAGAAGAGCAAATGAGTTGCTTCCTTCAAGGGCAACGATATACCCACTTGTGGAACGCGCGGTGTCAGGACAGCCGCCGAAATCTGAATCCACATACAGGGCAAGGTGCAAAGATGAAGCTGGGTCGTGGACAAACATCACAGGGTTGTATTGAACCGTCGCAGCAATGTAACCCACCAACCTGGCAACCCTTTTATCATCGTTCACTGACCAACGACAGACATTGGTCGTGAGGGTAGTGACGGCCACCATAAGATCTGGGCGATTCAAACGTGCAAGCCACAGAATCTTCATCAGGATGCGAGCGGCGCTGTCAGCAAGAGAGCCCCGAGCATCATTATCACTTAGTGATAGAGCTCCTGGGTCAACATGCGGGGTCCTCTGGTGCTTAACAGCGGAACCAACCAAGGATTCATACAAGTCAACACACTGTTTGGCGAAGTCTTCAGTTTCCAACGCAAGGGCTGGTTGATTGTCATACAAGACGTGGCGATGACTGCGACCAAGCACTCTGGTGAGAGGAGCATAAGGCTCGAGGTCAACTTGTTTCGACAAGGAACTCCAGAAACCTTTATGCTTCGACAACTTCCCGCTCAATGTGAGGTCGTCAACATATACGCACAAGATCAGATCCAATGTGGGAAAATAATACACAGAAGGAAGGTTGGGGAATTCAATTCCACCAAGACCAGTGAGAATGCCATGCAAATGCCTTTGCCAATGCGCTGATGACTCAGGGTGTCCATACAAGGCCTTGTAGAGCGGTGCACAGGGCTGAATTACGTCTCTCTTGGAAGCTGGGACGAGTTCTGGTGGCAAGAGGACGAAAGTTCGGTTTTTGCTCTTCAAGGCTGCTTGTGTATACCCCTTAATGGCGTCGCTAGTTGTCACACCATGAGATTCGAGAAGACCGAATCCAATGACCGTGTTCAGTCCCTCAAGCGAAGAAGGGGCAGACGCGAAGAGTTCTTCGAATACAGCAGACATTCCAGTCTGGTCACGTATATCGTCTCCACGAAAGACGATACGCGCCTTAAGCTTCCAAGAATCAGGCTCTAGTTCGGCGCCTTTCACACTCATGATGACCATCAAGTTTCCGAGTGGATCACATTGGAAGTCCTGCGAGCCCATGCAAGAACCTCACTCTTCGGCATGATCTCTTCTTCTATCCAGGCACCTGCCTTCAAAAGACCATCCTTTTCTTCTTGGACCTTTTCAAGCGCAGCAGGCTGGGAAGTCCATTCCCTTCTATCCAACAGCCGATGGACGTAACCAGGGATTCGGATGCGGCGCATACCAGACTCAAACATCAGGAGATCGAGCGGTAGTGGCGGCCGAACGTCCTTAACCCTGTGAAGTTGAGGAAAAGTGGGCACACATGGCAACGCTGGTGCAACACATGCTTTCGCATAAGGAAACAAAGATGCCAAAATTGCTCTGGCCATGGCCTCAGGGTAAACGGCTGAGCGTCTTGAGTCAGAACCTTCAACGGTATCGTGCTTGAAGTGCTTAGGATGTGAACACTGATAAGCCGCAAAGTCATGTGCCAAACGCTTACTACTAGTCAATATCTTCCAAGGCTTCAGCATTGGGCCACCTCTGGAAGACACAAGTCCGAAAGCGCATCCGTGGAACCCAACGGTGAGAAGATTGAACTGGTCAACAAAAGCAATGATCTCAGGCAAAGACCAACCAGCAGCGTCTCTTGGCCACTCGAAACTTACTTCACCCCCCTGAAGTATGACTAATGCAGCAACCCGGATGAATTGCAACAACAGCTTCCGGGATTTCTCCCTTTCGGCGGTAAGCTTTTCAAGGTATCCCGGCTTAGTGGCCAGGTTCATGCGGGACCACGCTGACCAAGGTCCACATTCAAGGGATCCATGGATGCAGCAACCAGGAGTTGCACTGACTTGGTGGATGAGCTGATCGATGGCCAAGGGATCCTCGAGATTGATGCTTTCACGGCACAACCGAACCACTTGAACACCCAGTTCTGGACCAAGGTGCCCAATCATGGAATCCGGAGCGCAGCAAAACTCATAAAGTACCAATGCACCAGGCTACTGATGCCGACAGGCAGGCAAAGCTCCAACACCGGGGAGTGCTTCATCATCTTCGGGAATGGAAGGTTCGTATTCCGGCGTCCTGAGGAAGTCTAGCTCTGACTCAGAATCTCTTCCTGTAGACCTACCCAAAGCAGCAAGTTCCACTTCAACTGCTTCTTCATCGGCTGGGTCGATCTCAGGCGGAAGATCAGGCAAACCAAGATGCTCGAAAGACAAGAGCCTCTCGTGATCCTCAAAAGGTTGAGACGAAGTTTTGGCCTCGTCCCCGAACGCCTTTTCAAAACGAGCAACACATTCAGGATTGTGGTCGGAACGGTCTCTTTCACAGGCAGTACAGCCTGGAGTAGGGCCAAGCTTCAGAAATCTTGAATAGGTGATGTAGATCCTTCGGGCCTTTTTCTTGATGTTGGCTTGGTCGCCTGAGAAAGGCAGAGGAAGAGGATCTGGTATTGCGAAGTCTTCTCCTCCACAAAGTTGCAGCGTGTGTTCGGCTGCGTTTTTGAGGGGAAACACTGGATCGCCAGAGCGCACATACAGTTCTGCTTCAGGAACAGATATTTCCTCTTCCCAAGAACCAAGTTTGAATCGAACTTTGGCTAAATCCAGCACGTATACAACCGACCTATACAAGAACCCAGGCTCCAATCTCCATCCGGCAAACAACCCTGGCTTGGCATTAGGACCAAACTTGCTATCTGCTCGTGCCCGATAGAAAACAAGTTGGCCTAAGATTAATTCCCGAGGCGGGACGTCTTCGGCATCGAAGCGCGCAACTGCAAAGTCCCATCGTGAGAGATCAGATTCGAGAGGAGCAGGATGCGAAAGGTTCATCGCCATTGACCCGTAGCGGCAAGCCACTGTCCACAACTCAGGTCTGACAGCAAACCCTGCTTCAAGAAAAGATGACCTGACTCCTTCTTGGAAAGACCGAATTTCACGCTCAAGTTGAGAATTGCGAGGAAACCGGTTCGGCAGTGAAGGCATGTGTAACCAGCCCAAGGTTTCTGCAGCAAGCTTGAATTCATCTGCTGCATCAGAAACCAGCGATACCGGTTTGCTGCACACTTTCCTCCCAACAAAACGCTTGAGGCATGTCAAGATGGAATCAGTTGAACGATCTGTGGCAGGGTAAGCAGCAAACAATCCTGTGAAGCGATCTCGAAGGCACAACACCACATACTCTCTTCCGGGAGCATTGGAGTCACTAGGTGACTTGAACACATGGATGTGATCAGCTGCAATAACCTCTCCAAACTCCGAAGCTTCAAGCAACGCGGGCTCAGAATCCTCATCACGAGGCTTGCGGCGCACCCTTCGGGATAAGAGTTTGGATCGATTGCACACATCGCAGAACGGGTTCTTTGGGAAATGGAATAAGCGATGCTTCACGCTCACAGCTTCATCTCTCAATTTGCGAACTCGATCGCTGACATGGGCATCGTCGACAATGGGAACTCCCGGCGAACTCACATCTAAAGGCTTGTCCCCTTCAGGAAGCGCAGATGCAGCTGGACCATCAGGGTTTGCCTCGACAAGATGTTCCTTGGGCAGCCCCCCTGACGAAGAGGAAGGCACTTCGAACGACTCAATCTCTGCTGGAATGACATCAACCAGCGGGTGACTGTCCAAAGGAAATCCAACTCCTATGAGAGCATCTAAGACATCAAGCTCAAGAGAAGCTGGATCTTTTGCTGCGTACAAGATCATCACCAGCCGATCACCAGTCCAAGGTTGCGTGGCATGTAGTCGATTTTTGGCAGAGAACTGGATAACCCCTTTCTTGAAACTCAAAATCTTGCCAATTTGCGAAACGCTTGGAAAAGGACATTTGTCTCTTCCTGCAGCATCTTCAATCCAAACACCACCACCGGTAAAGCCTCCTAACGAAATGACAACATTGTCAATCCCAGCATTATGGGAATCCTTGTGAGGATCTGCGGACACATTGTGCAGCAAATTGATGGTGGTGTAAACATGCCCAGGGGCTTTGCGCTGCGCAAATTGGTTCAATGCACGAGTCACGAAAGGGTACTCCTTCGTAGACTTCAAAAGACCGACCACACCACCTCGACGGAAGCAGCCAACTGCAAAGGACGAGTCATTGCTCGGCTCAATCCCTCGGGGTGCTGAACCACGCTTCACAAGTCCAAAGATCTTACGAACTTGATTGGGCTGAATATCACCACGCTTTGTTAGGAGGTCTTTGGCATACTCTTCAGCTGGATCATGGGCAAAGGGGGTCGAAGGCTCTCGGCTTTCCTCACCAGACCCTTCAAGAGAATCAGCTGATGCAGCCACGCCGTGGACAAACTGAACTTTGCTGGTGGAAATAGGCACATGCTCATCTATGCGCGTTGCATAAAACCTGGCCTCCTCAGCGCAATCAATCCGAAGCTTAGACAAGTCATGCACAAAGAAAGGAAGGGAACCAGGTAACCATATGAAGGCCTTCCCGGATTCAACATCCAAACCGGTGCTCCGAACAACTGGACAGTTGTCCAACATGTAGTGGTTGGCGATAGGCATATTGTCGGATGCAAATCCCAAACTCTGAGAGCCAGGCTGAGGTCCACCTCCTGTGTGGAACGTAACAGGGCTCGCTGAGTGCGCAAGAAACGACCTGTATGACTCCGACGGAATTCCCTGGTCTGCCAGCGCTCGCGCCGATCCAAGATGCCGGCCAGCAGCTGTGTCGGCAGCCCATTCAACGCTGAAAGCGTTGCTCCCAGGAATGTTGCACATGCTTGAGGCAGCCATCATTGCCACGACTGCTTTTGCAACAGCTCCTGGGGACTTGGGCTTGGAAGCGGCGGCCTTAGGCTTAGACTTAGGGTCAACCTTAGGGGTCTTATCAGGGGCGTGGCTGTACTTGCAATTCTCTCCATGCATGCAACCAGACGACATTCTGAAGAAAATGCAAGGTGTCTTGGCTTTTTCTGCATCTGACATGCCTTTTGCTTTCGCTTTAGCTTTCGTCTTAGGCTTGGGACTTGGTGCGGGATTCGCAGGTACTGGAGCCTTCGGTGGAGGTCCAGTGGACACTGGGGCAGGAGTCTTGGCCTTTGGGGAACTCCGGGATGCCTCCTTAGTCTCTGCAGGAACTCCCTTTGTCTTTGCCTGCGGAGCGGCAATTTGCAAAGACTTCATCACTGAGTGAGAGTTTGCATCTTCTCGCTCTTGAACAAGGATATCTTGTATTTTGTTCCATAAGTAATCCCACTCACGACGACGGGATTCTGGCGCAGAGTCTCTGATATCCTCGATGACGCGTTCCAACTTTCGAATATGCTTCACCCGGTGGAAAAGCCATTCGCCAGTGAGGCGATCATCTGGCCTCTGTCCGACCGGTATGGCACACAGAACAGTCCTTACGGGTTGCACAAAGTCTCGGAGATCTCGCATGGAGTTTCCCCCGATTTCAACCTGGAACAACGTCGAAGCAGTCAGCACAGTACCTCGAACACGGTCGATGCTGAAATGACGAGCAAGAAGGGCAAGCATGTATCGACCTTTCGGCTGGGACCGCGCTTGGCCGCACAACTCAACATAGGCAATTACCTCTTGCTCCAACTCAGTCACTTGCTTCAAGACACGCAAGGACGCAAGGAAGTCATCTCTCCAGCAATCCAAGCGTCAAGGCGAGGGAGAAAACCAGATTCAGTAAGGTCTTCTTTTTCAGCTGTGAAAGACTGAGACAGCCATTCAACGACCAAACCTTCTCCCGACATATCAAGCTTGGCAATTTGGACCAACAACGCGTTTTTCCAGGCTCGGAAACCAGCAGCGTCAGAAGGAACCGGTTCAAGCTTGAGATGCAACAAAGCTCGGTTGTCAACAATGTGCTTCTCTTGCCTCTCTGGCTCTCCGATCTCATGAACAGGAGATGCATCATTGCATCCTTGATCCGTGCCATTTCTTTGGGCAAGCAGTTGCTGGACGACATCAATCAACTGGTCAACACGAGGGTCGGTAACGGTTGCAGGAGGGCAAGGGGGTGACTCATTGACAACTTGCGGCAATGAAGGTGCACCATTATTGTCCCCATCCGAACCGATATGTACCCAACTAGAACCACCAGAACAGGCACTTGGTGCAATTGCAGATGGCACATCTCGCTGGCGAGGTGCAGGCTTTGGAGGTGAAGACCCAGGACTCGTGGCGCTTAAAGCAGCCTGACGAAGTCTCTGAATCTCACGGTCTTTGACTTGCAACTCAACACGTAGCTGGGTGTTTTGGAAGTTCAGCAAGTTGTTATCACCCCGGCAGCTGGTTAGGGCGGCTTCAAGCTCTTGGCACCCTGCACGAGCAACCTGAAGTTCAGCTTCGACTTTGCTTAGCTCAGCCTTAGCTACGGACAGCTGTTCTTCCAAGATTCGACCCTGTTGAAGGATCTCATCATAACGATGTTCATATTGTTGCAACTGCTCACGCATTTGCTCAACGGTGGCTTCAACCAAACCTCTAGCCTCATTCTCAACCTGTTCTAGCCTTACAGCATGTAACCTGTTCAGCATGATCAGCTACTTGCTGCGCTGCTTGGGCTGCAGCCAAACGTTGGGCATCCAGAACTTCTTGTGGGGACGCTCCTACGTTCAGGATGTTCTGCGTGTATGAGGCTTGAGCAGTTAGATTGGGGTAAGGGTCTGAGTGCTCACGAGATCTGCGAGGGGGGGCTGACAAGGCTCGTCTAGTCAGAGGAGGGGACCTTTCACGGAGCTCAACGGCAGAACTACTCGTAACCCAACCACTATCTGAACCGATACCACCCGGCAATGCCATGGCTGAGGCACTTGACAAATCAAGCACCGAGCTAGCTTGGTTGCTCGGGTCTGAGGGGGAAGACATTGCCTTGGGAGGTGGAAGCGCTTAGCAGCAGCTCAACGCACCCTTTCACGCAAGTGGCAGTGCTTTGTTGGATCTGCAATCCCCTCAATGTCGCCAGAGGAGGCGCTCAGCGCCGGACAACTGGACGAACAGCCCCAGACCTTTAGACGTCCGGAAACCACTTCCGCACCTGACCTCTGATAGCGTCAGCACACTCCGGAAAGCTGTCAAAGGAAGGCACGGGAGCACGCGGAAAAATAGCGCGCTGTCCACGACTCCCCTTGGATCTCTTCGGAATGGCAATATGCAGAGGAATCACGTGCTCAGAGCCCGCCAGCTCGTCACAGACATCCGCAGAGTCGTCGACGTGAATGATGGGGAGCTCAACCTCCTTTGCCAGTTTCTCCAGCACTACACGCTTCCCCAACGGACCAGTGGCCTTCCTCGTAATGAAAATGAGGCAAATAGGCGATTCCCCGATCTGCGTGAAAAGAGTATCACAGGAATTCACTGTCGTCTCAACCTCGTGCCTCTTGGTGTCCTCGTGATGACAGCAACTGCAGACGAAGAATAAACCCCCGTAGCGCGGAATCAACGAATGAAGATCGCGCAAGGCTGCCACACACTCTGAAGGAAACTCGGGCCTAGGATCCGCCCAGCTCGTTGACTTTTTGTGATATCGATCCAACACTCCGTGAAAATCCAAGCTCAAACCAAAAGAGAATCTCTCGAAAGCTGGTTCCGTAAGCTTCACCTTAACACCCTCAAAGTCCAGCACCTCTGTCTTCAGGGGATGGAAGTCAATCACACGAGGAATCCCTGTCACCTGAGGTAGCGGAGGATGCGAAGGTTCCGGCACACGAGGCGGTACCTTAACTGGTGGAGGATGCAAAGGTTCCGGCACACAAGGCGACACCTGAGCTGGTGGAGGATGCGAAGGTTCCTTAGGCGTCCGAGGCGGAGCCTTCGGTGGAGTCTTTGGTGCCGGAATGCCTGATGACAATGAAGCTGATGGAGTTAACAAAGGCTTTGGAGTCGGCAAAGGCCTCTGAGTTGAAGAGCTTGATGACGAAGAAGCGGGTGGAGGTGATGGAGCCGTGGTCTTCGCCTTCAGAACAGCAGTTGAAGGATGAAGTCGATGAAACGGACGAAATGGCGTAGAAGGCGGCGGAGTCTCCGGGGCCTGATCGTCAATAACGATCACTTCTGACTGCTCTTCCACAGCCTGAAAAGGAGCCGTCTTCGGACGGCGCACTACGGATCTGGTAGAGCCGTCAGGGCGACGGAAGGGAACTTCGGATGGATCTGCGAAGATGCCCAAGTCCTGATCGCGCAGAAAGATATATAGTTGATATGCTTTCCGCTTCCTCTGGGCTGCAGCGCCCCCTCGAGTGCGTCTCACGCCGAGAGACCTTGGAATACGCTCTTCCTCACGAGGAGGGTTATAGTCCATGGGTCCTCAATCCTAGACCCTGGAATCTTCAGAACAAACAGAGCGATACGGAGCTGATAACCAGTTGAACAGGTCAGAACCTGGCCTAAGCCTGAAAGGGGAAGGACCAGACACAACCAGAAGAAGGGTTTAGGGACCCTCAAAGCCCTCAACCCTGCGCGCAAGCCGCACCTCATGCGGCCTTTTTGCTTGAGCCTTGAGCCAAAAGTCAGAAGGTAAGCCATCCTGATCTGCATAACATGACTATACATACATCACTTTACAGGAAGGAAGCTCGTGATTCTTCAACTAAGAACCCCCGAAAATTTACCTGCACCCGGTAGCCTCAGATCATCACACACACACCCCCACACACACACACACACACACACACACACACACACACACACCCGGGCCCCCCGGATGCTTTTTAAACGTCAAGCCCTTAGCCTGACCCCCTACCCACAAAACCTAAAGAACCTAAGAAACCTAAGAACCCTAAAAACCTAAGAACCCTTGAAACCCTAAAAGCCCACCCCCCCCCCCCAAAAAAAAAAAAATAATAATAATAATAACAATAATTAATAAATAAATAAAGAACGACACCCTGTAACCCTGACAACTGTGCCTTCGCCTCAGGCTCCGCCTCCTCCTGCTGTGCTGCGACCTGGCTTGGCTCCCGGGCACCCGAATGACCGAATCTAAGACCAACAAAAACCCTAAACCCTAAACCCCAAACCCTAAACCCTAAACCCCAAACCCTAAACCCCAAACCCTAAACCCCAAACCCTAAACCCCAAACCCCAAACCCTAAACCCTAAACCCTAAACCCCAAACCACCCTAAACCCTAGACCCTAGACCCCTCTCCAGCCCAAGCCTTTCGCCCCTTCAACTCCTAACACCCCACCTTCGAAGCCCTTGGAGGGCTTAGGGTTTAGAGGGTTTAGGGTTTCGGGTTCAGGGTTTAGGGCTTGAGGTTTAGGGTTTAGGGTTTAGGGTTTAGGGTTTAGGGTTTAGGGTTTAGGGTTTAGGGTTTAGGGTTTAGGGTTTAGGGTTTAGGGTTTAGGGTCCAGGTCTTGGGGTTTAGGGTTTACCCCGCCCTTTGCCAGCCGAGCTGCCTTCACTCGCTTGGCGTCCTTGGCCTCAGCAGGCGACCAAACAACCGAGGCGTTGCAATGCACTGCCACCAACATCACTACCGGGTATGGGGTTTAGGGTTTAGGGTTTAGGGCTTAGGGTTAGGGTTTAGGGATACGAACCCCCAGTTCCTCTACCCAAAGCGAGAGAGCAATGCTCAGGGCTGAAGGGTGTTGAGGTGCAACAAAAGTGAGGCAACCCAACCCAACCTCACAGCCCCCAGACCCTAAACCCTGAACCCTAAACCCCTAAACCCCTAAACCCCTAAACCCCTAAACCCTTAAACCCCTAAACCCCCAAACCCCTAAACCCCTAAACCCCTAAACCCCTAAACCCCTAAACCCCTAAACCCCTAAACCCCTAAACCCCTAAACCCTAAACCCTAAACCCTAAACCCTAAACCCAATCAAGTCCAAGCCACAAGGGCTTCAGGTTCTCGGCTTTAGGGTCAGATGCTACAGCAAGGGCCAGGCCTAGGGTGCACGTGGGGAATTCTCTATGGTCCCGTCTTGGGTGGCCCGAAAAAGGAAGCCAGAAACTCGAAAAACTAAACCCTAAACACCCTAAACCCCCCTAAACCCTAAACCCTAAACCCTAATTCCTAAACCCTAAAGCCTAAACTTCAGGATGTTTCTTTGCTCAGGCCCAGCCGCTTCCTTTGCCTGCGGAGCTTCCATCGGAGCCTCCACCTTCGCCGGAGTCCTGGCAGAAGGGACCCCACACAGGGATTCTGGAAAACCCCAAACCCCAAACCCCAAACCCCAAACCCCAAACCCCAAACCCTAAACCCTAAACCCTAAACCCCTCAACCCCCTAACCCTGAACCCTAACCCTAAACCCTAAACCCCAAACCCTAAACCCTAAACCCTAAACCCCTCAACCCCTAAACCCTAAACCCTAAACCCTAAACCCCAAACCCTAAACCCTAAACCCTAAACCCCTCAACCCCTAAACCCTAAACCCCAAACCCTAAACCCTAAACCCTAAACCCTAAACCCTAGACCCTAGACCCTAAACCCTAAACCCTAAACCCTAAACCCCAAACCCTAAACCCTAAAAACCCTCAACCCCTAAACCCTAAACCCCAAACCCCACCCTAAACCCTAAACCCTAAACCCTAAACCCTAAACCCTAAACCCTAACCCTAAACCCCCTAACCCTAAACCCCCTAAACCCTAAACCCTAAACCCTAAACCCTAAACCCTAAACCCTAAACCCTAAACCCTAAACCCTAAACCCTAAACCCTAAACCCTAAACCCAACCCTCCCCGGGCCTCCGGGGGCTTCGGCTGCGCCTCGGCGCCTCCGCCGGTGCCGGAGTCGCAGCCGGCGCCGGCGCCGGAGTCGGTGCCGCCGCGCCCGAGAAGCGGAGGAGGGCTGACAGGGAGCCTTCGGGGGGGAGGGGGTTTACGGTTTAGGGTTTAGGGTTTAGGGTTTAGGGTTTAGGGTTTAGGGTTTAGGGTTTAGGGTTTAGGGTTTAGGGTTTAGGGTTTAGGGTTTGGGGTTTGGGGTTCAGGGTTTAGGGTTCAGGGTTCAGGGTTTAGGAGGTTTTGTGTTTTTTAGGGTTAAGGGGTTTCGGGGGTTAAGTGTGCTTAGAGAGCTCAAGGGCTTGAAGGTTTTCAGGGCTTTAGGGGGCTTAGTGCTTTTTCGGGTGTAGGGGGTTTAGGGTTTAGGGTTTAGGGTTTAGGGTTAGGGTTTAGGGTTTAGGGTTTAGGGTTTAGGGTTTAGTGTTTAGGGTTTAGGGTTTAGGGTTTAGGGTTTAGGGTTTAGGGCTTCGGGTTTTGGGGGGTTTAATTAGTGTGGCTTAAGGCTTTTTAAGGGTTTAAGGGTCTTGCGGGTTGAAGGGCTTAAGGGTTTCGGGGGAAGAGAGGGCGGGGCTTGAAGGAGCAGCCTGGGGTGTTGGGGTGTTGGAGAGGGCTGAAGGTGTAAATCCCTGAATTAAGCCCTCAACCCCTCAACCCCTCAACCCCTCAACCCCTCAACCCCTCAACCCCTCAACCCCTCAACCCCTCAACCCCTCAACCCCTCGACCCCTCAACCCCTCGACCCCTCGACCCCTAAACCCTACATCCTAAACCTAAACCCTAAACCCTAAACCCTAAACCCTAAACCCTAAACCCTAAACCCTAAACCCTAAACCCTAAACCCTAAACCCTAAACCCCCTCCCGCCTGCTGCGGCCGCGGGCCCCGCGGCCTCGGGTAGCACCGAGGGTGCGCGGACGTCGATCTTGGGAGCCTCCAGACTCCCCAAACCCTAAACCCTAAACCCTAAACCCTAAACCCTAAACCCTGCGGGGGGAGGGTGTGGCCTTTGTAAACGATATGTTTACAAAGCACGCACGTGCAGCATAAGTGTCTATCTTGCAGGTGCCTTGGACGCTTAACGTCTATTCTGCACGTGCTCGTTGTTTTCTTGGATTGTTCCCGAAAACCTCTCTGGGGTTGGGTGTTCGTTTAGCGCTTCAACGTTCTGACGAAAGAGGCCGCGAAGAGGAGACGGTCAACGGAGCAGGGTCGGACGGAATGAATGTTGACGGGACGCCACGGAGACGACACAGTAAAGGGAGGGGGGTCGGAACATTTTGCTGGGATCCCCTTGACCCCCCCCCCCCGGAAGGACCAAAACCCTAAACCCCATAAACCAAACTCCAGACCCTAAACTGTTAAACCCCAGAACCCTCAACCCTCAACTCTAGAACCCCAACCCAAAACCCCTAAACCGCCTAAAAGCCCTCTCCCCGCCGCTTGCAACTCTTGCAACCCCAAACCCTAGGGTCCCAGAACCTAGAACCCTAACCCCCCCCCACCCCCACCCCTCCGTAAGATGGACACTTAGAGACTCTGCTGCACGCGCGTGCCTTGTAAACATATCGTTTGCCGAAGGCCTTGTCTTGTCCACGTGTACCCCGCTCCCCTGCCCGTCGACCGAATGTCACGCTTCCCGTCCACCCCCTCCTTGCTCGCCCCCACGCCGCCAGTGGGCTATAGGATGCTTTGACGAGGTTTGGGTTGGGGAGTTTAGGGTTGAGGGTTGAGGGTTGAGGGTTGAGGGTTTGGGTTTGGGTTTAGGGCTTAAGGTGTGGAGTTGAGGGTTTAGGGCCCCCAACCCCGGTGAGGTCTGGAGTTTGGGGAGATGAGATTTCACAGAAACAGGAAAAGACAGCGACCACCCAAATTAGCAACAGAACCGGAGATTGCAGCAACAGAAGCCCTGAATGAAGCGACGGCGACAGACACCCGAAAGATAGCAACAAAAATCGCCATGACAGCGAAATTTTCACACCCCTCATCATCGGCCCTAAATCGCAAGACTTAACCCTAAAACGTCCCCCGGCGTGGCGTATTGAAATCCTCAACCCTGTGCTAACACCCCTAACCCAAACCCCTTAACCTTGCCTGGGACTCTGTTTATCTACAGTTTAGTAGTAGCTACCCCTTAATTAGTAGGTTCAACCCATAAAAGCTGTAGGTAAGAGAGAGTCCCTAAACCCTAAACCCTAAACCCTAAACCCTAAACCCTAAACCCTAAACCCTAAACCCAGGTAAACCCTGAACTCCACGGGACGAGCCTTCTTCCGGCTCTCCGCGGAACTTGCCACGAACCTCGGTTCAACTTGGGCGCTGGGAGCGTTTGGGGGGCTTGGGAGGGTTGAGGGCGGTTTCGGGTTGAGGGTTAGGGTTTAGGGCTTAGGGCTTAGGGTTTAGGGTTTAGGGTTTAGGGTTCAGGGTTCAGGGTTCAGGGTTCAGGGTTCAGGGTTCAGGGTTCAGGGTTTAGGGTTTAGGGTTTAGGGTTTAGGGTTTAGGGTTTAGGGTTTACGGTTTAGGGTTTAGGGTTTAGGGTTTAGGGTTTAGGGTTTAGGGTTAGGTTTTCTTGGGGCTTGGGGTGTGGAGTTGTCAGTTTAGCAAGGAGGGGCGTGTGGGGGGGACCCTGTGGGAAACAGGCCTTAGCTGAGCACAGCGCCTCTACATTGGGAGAACATTCCAAGGTGTGAGAGCTTACAACCCTCAACCCTCAACCCGAGCCCAAAACCCTAAACCCTAAACCCTAAACCCCAAACCTAAACCCCAAACCCTACAGCCTGAACCCTAAAACCCTAAAACGGAGGCTGCGCGAGTGGCACCGGGCTCGGTGCTCCTCCTCCGCTTGACGCTGGCGCTCCTCGATCTCTTTGGCCTTGGGGCAGCCTAACCTGCCCTAAACCCTAAAACCTAAACCCTAAACCGCTAAACCCTAAACCCTAAACCCTAAAGCCTACACGCCTAAACCGCTAGGGCTCGGGGCTTGAGGTTAGAATTCAATGGGCCTTAGGGTCTGAGGGCCTGAGGGATCAGGGATTGGGCTCAGGGATGCTTCGGGTGAGCCACGTCCTGGAAACAAAGCCCTTCAACCCCATGTCTATGAAACCCAAAACCCTAATAAACCCTAAACCCTAAACCCTAAACCCTAAGCCCCCAAACCACCCATCTGGTCGTGGGGCCGACGTTGGGGGGGGGAGTGTTGGGGGGCTTAGGGTTAGGGTTTAGGGTTTAGGGTTTTAGGGTTTTAGGGTTTTAGGGTTTAGGGTTTGGGGTTTGGGGTTTGGGGTTTAGGGTTTAGGGTTTTGGGGTTTGGGGTTTGGGGTTTGGGGTTTGGGGGCTTAAGCTTTCGAGTCCCCTGCTCGCTTTCGCACCATCTCGAGGCGCTCCTGCTCGGATCGCTTCTTCTCGTCCTGGGCAGCTGCCGGTGGGCCTAAAGGGTTTAGGGTTTAGGGTTTAGGGTTTAGGGTTTAGGGTTTAGGGTTTAGAGTTTAGGGTTTAGGGTTTAGGGTAACGCGACAGTAAACCCTAACCCCCTACACCCGTAAACCCCTGAGCCAGACACCCTAAACCCTCAACCCAACTTCACAAGCCCAGCCCCCCCCCTCAAGTCTTTTGCACAGAATGGCTTTTCAGAACACCTAAACCCTAAACCCTAAGCCCCTAACTCCTCTGCCCTAAACCCTGTTGGGAGCGAAGGCTTGGGGACTGCTGATAGAATTTCACAGCCCACGCGGGCTGGGGCTTTGAGTTTGGAGTTCAGAATTTAGGGGTTTAGGGTTTAGGGTCTAGGGTTTAGGGTTTAGGGGTTTAGGGGTTTAGGGGTTTAGGGGTTTAGGTGTTTAGGGGTTTAGGGGTTTAGGGGTTGAGGGGTTGAGGGGTTTAGGGGTTTAGGGGTTTAGGGGTTTAGGGGTTTAGGGGTTTAGGGGTTTAGGGGTTTAGGGGTTTAGGGGTTTAGGGGTTTCAAGTTTAGGGTTGTTTCGGAGTACCGGCGGAGGGCTTGCATTTGTTACGAGGTGTGGCTCGGGACTGTTCTTCTGTGTAGCTCCATGCCCGGAGTGGCAAGTCGCGTTCTGGCCGAAGTTTCGTGCTCGGAATCGCTGGTTTCCATACGAGAAACCTATGCAAAGTTGTCAATCGCCTTCTGGCCTAAGCCCCGCGCTCGGCGTGGCTGTTTCCTAACATAAACTGCAGTTTTAGTGCTGGTTTCGAAAGCTCATTTGCTTTGAAGCACGGCTGCAACCCCCCCCCCCCATTTGCAACCTGGGTTTCAAGAAAGACTCAGATGCTTTGAAGCAAGCTTCCACGGCTTACAAAAGCGGGGGAGTCGGGGGGCCGGAGCACCGGAGAACTAGGGGACCAGAGGAAGAGGAGACCACGGGCCATGGAACCGCAGACCCCGAACCAGAGGACCAGAGAATCAGAACACCAGGGGACCACGGGACCAGAGGACCGCAGGACCAGAAGACCCGGCCCCACCATCTAAAGAAACGAAGCCCGAGACACACCTTCAAAAAACTAAACACTGGTTCCGGGTACCCTATAAACCTTAAACCCTAAACACCCTCAGCATAGAATTGGAGCTGATGGGGAAAGCCTCCTGCTGCTGTCGAAGTCGGGCACGACGCTCGCGCTCCTCCTGCCGGCTTCTGGGGAGCCAACAACTCGTCGCAGGGTGGGGTGGGGTGGGAGGGGGTTGCTAGCCCTAAACCATAAACCCCAAACCCCAAACCCTAAACCCTAAACCCTAAACCCTAAACCCTAAACCCTAAACCCTAAACCCTAAACCCTAAACCCTAGCTGCCCCAATGCATACACCGAAGGCCCGGCCCATGCAACCCTAAACCCTTCTCGGCCTCGGCTTTGCGAACAGCTTCATCCTTCCGCTGACGCTCTCTTTCTCTTTCCCTCTCCAGCTCCTCCTGTGAAGGCATAGGGTTTAGGGTTCAGGGTTCAGGGTTCAGGGTTTAGGGTTTAGGGTTTAGGGTTTAGGGCTTAGGGCGCAGGGCTTAGGGTTTAGGGATTACCTGGATAGATAGGATTGTACTCCTTGGAACTCCTCGAAACTCCTCGAAACTCTCCCCGGACCTGAACGCTTAATAATTTCAATAAACCCTAAACCCTAAACCCTAAACCCTAAACCCGTCTAGGCTTTAGGGTGCTTAGGGCTCCACCCGTCAGCCTAAATGCTAAGACCTTCGACAGAGCGAAGAGGAGCCTCCTCCCTCTTCCGCCGGAGTCTCTCCTCCTCTTCCTGCGAAGGCTGTTTAGGGGCTGTAAATGGGGCTTGGGGTTTGGGATTGTGGTTTGTTAGGGTTTAGGGTTTAGGGTTCAGGGTTTAGGGTTTAGGGTTTAGGGTTTAGGGTTTAGGGTTCAGGGTTTAGGGTTTAGGGTTTAGGGTTTCGGGTTTAGGGTTTAGGGGTCTGCAATAGGGTTCAGGTCTAGCGTCAGAGGTGTGGATTCCGGGTCGAGTGTTTGGGGAAGCGCTTGCGGGCCTGAGTTACGCGTTTAGGGGCTTAGGGCAGCTGTGCTGCGGGTTTATGGTTTAGGGTTTAGGGTTTAGGGTTTAGGGTTTAGGGTGTAGGGTTTAGGGTTTAGGGTTTCGGGTTTCGGGTTTAGGGAGTTCAGGGGCGGGCCTAGATCTTGGGGGACCCTTGGGGTCTTTGGAGTTTATAAGCTCGGGTTAGATCTCCAAGCCCCTTCGATTTGAACCTTGAAAGAAGGAAACCCTGAGACCCTAAACACTCTGAGCCCTAAACCCTAAACCCTAAACCTAAACCCTAAACCCTAAACCCTAAACCCTAAACCCTAAACCCTAAGCCCTAAACCCTAAACCCTAAACCCAGACTTGAAGCCCTTCACCCCGAGCTCTCCACAGCAGTAAGGCTCCTTTCGTTGCTTCTCCTTCTCGAGTTGCTCCAACTGCCGCTTCCTCTCGGCCTGTCGAGTGTAGGGTTTAGGGTTTAGGGTTTAGGGTTTAGGGTTTAGGGTCTAGGGTTTAGGGTCTAGGGTCTAGGGTCTAGGGTTGAGCAGAACTGTGCCGGTAGCCCTTAAGGCCAGCGCGTCCCGTGTGTTCCTATCGTCGCCTTCCTGGCGGTAGGTCACATGTGGGGTGGGCACATAACCTTTTCTTTACATCTAGTCTCCTTCGGACAACACCCCCTCCCGCCCTTTAAGGGCACCCTCTCAACCACTCGAAGACTTCAGTCAGGGATCTTTCTTCTACACCTCTTGGCCCTCAACGCGAAGCCCTAAACCCTCAACCCGAAACCTTAAACCCTAAACCCGAAACCTTAAACCCTAAACCCGAAACCCTAAACCCGAAACCCTAAACCAGAAACCCGAAACCCTAAATCCTAAACCCGAAACCCTAAACCCTAAACCCGGCTTAGGGTTTTGGGGGTTTAGGGGCCTCCTCATTGCGTCGGAAACCGAGGGGTCGCGAAGGGGCGGAGGCCTCCGCAGACCTGGGAGAAAGGAAGAGGGAAGTTTCCCCCAAGTAGTCACTTGGTGGGGTTTAGGGTTTAGGGTTTAGGATCAAGAGTTCACCGATGATTGGTGCGTTCACTTCGCTCCCGCGTGAAAGAAACAGTACTAATGTAATCAGCAAAGTGAACCATAAACAAGTCAATAAAGTGAGTGAGTGCATGCAAGTCGTACAAAAACTTATTTATCGTTACTACTTCGTGCATGCGGCGTGCGACTTAGTTTATTGTCGGCACGCCCAAAAAATAAGAAGAGAGGCACATTGATTCGTGTATGAACGAACGAAGTGAGTGCATGAAACATATGAATGTGTGAACGACGTAGGGTTTAGGGTTTGCAGGTTTGGGGCACTCAGGCGCCCATCGCCATGCCATCTCCTGGGCAGATGCAGCGGCACAGCTGTCAACCTATGTGGGGATCCTAAACCCTAAACTCCCTAAAACCTAAACCCTAAACCCTAAACCCTAAACCCTAAACCCCCACGGCTGAAGGGGGCGGGCCTCGGTAACACATGTAAGCATTACCTTCTCAAGCCATCCCCACGGTCAGCATAACTCTTTGCCAGGAGTATTTACCTAAACCCTAAACCCTAAACCCTAAACCCTGAGCCCTTCAGGGGCTTAGGCTTACGGTTTCGGGTTGAGCGACTACAGCCTTGAACCCCAGAAACTCTGGGGCCTGGAAGTCCTGAACCCTGAACCCTAGTGAAGGTTTCTACCCCTAAACCATAGAAACCTTAAACCACCCCAAAGCCCTGGAAGCCCTAAGCCCTGAACACTGAATTCACCTTGAGTCAACCCTAAACCCCAAACCCGAAACCCTAAACCCTAAACCCTAAACCCGAAACCCTAAACCCCAAACCCCAAACCCTAAACCCCAAACCCTAAACCCTAAACCCCAAACCTGAAGCCGCTTTGCGAAGACTTTGTGATCCCGGCGGCGGGGGCGGCGGCACCTGGCATCGGGGGGGGTGCAAAGTCTGGTCCAGGGTATCAGTTGACACGAAAATATGTTGATACATACTCTTATACATACATACATACATACATACGTACATACATACGACCAAAAACCTTAAGCATTCTCAAGCCTTAAACGCTCAAGCCCGAAACCCGAGGCCCGAGACCCGAAACCCGAAACCCGAAACCCTAAACCCTAAACCCTAAACCCGAAACCCCTGCCCCGCCTCCTCAAGCTCGATGGCTTCCGAGGCGCTTGGGGCTTCAGAGAGCCCAGCCTCAAACGCCAGGGCGTAGGGTTTGGGGTTTAGGGGGTTAGGGGTTAGGGGTTTAGGGTTTAGGGTTTAGGGTTTAGGGTTTAGGGTTTAGGGTTTAGGGTTTAGGGTTTAGGGTTTAGGGTTTAGGGTTTAGGGTTTAGGGTTTAGGGTTTAGGGTTTAGGGTTTAGGGTTTAGGGTTTAGGGTTTAGGGTTTAGGGTTTAGGGTTTACGGTTCAGGGTTTAGGGTTTAGGGTTTAGGGTTTAACTCTTTAGGGGTTGGGGCTTAGGGAGCTCCAAAATGGTTTGGGGCGCTGAGGCTTGGCTTACAGCTTCCTATCATGAGAACTATACTATTTTGGGCCCTATTTTTTGGGAAATACCCCAAGACCCTACACCCTAAACCCTAAACCCTGTACGCTATAACCATGTAGTGTGTTTAGAATTTGGGCGATTAAATAGCCGGAAGCCTGTCTCACGGTGGAGCCGTCAAGCAAGCCTGAATCCCGAAGAAGCCCAACCCCTAAACCCTAAACCCGAAACCCTAGACCCTAAACCTTAAACCCTAAACCCGAAACCCGAAACCCTAGACCCTAAACCTTAAAGCCTAAACCCTAAACCCTAAACCCTAAACCCGAAACCCGAAACCCTAAACCCTAAACCCTAAAGCCTAAACCCTCAAGTCGGGAAACCTGCAGTCCCTCGAAAAAAAAACCGCTCAGGATCCCACGAAGAAGGCGAAGTCCTCGTAGTCGGGATCCTCCTCGCCCCTGTCCTGAAGCCAGGCCGCGACATTCAGCTGCAGTGATTGGTAAAACACTGCAGCCTAAACCCTAAACTCCAAACCCCAAACCCCAAACCCTAAACCCTAGACCCTAAACCCTAGAACCCTAGAACCCTAGAACCCTAGAACCCTAGAACCCTAGAACCCTAGAACCCTAGAACCCTAGAACCCCTAAACCCCTAAACCCCTAAACCCCTAAACCCCTAACCCCCTAAACCCCTAAACCCCTAAACCCCTAAACCCCTAAACCCCTAAACCCCTAAACCCCTAAACCCCTAAACCCCTAAACCCCTAAACCCCTAAACCCCTAAACCGCAGGCGAAAAGGAGCTTCTTCGGAACCTCACGGCTTCCCAAGAAATCTTCTCACCCCCCTCAAGACCTTTCAACACCCTTCAACACCCTTCAAAACCCACCCCAAACCCTCAACCCTAAACCCTAAACCCTAGACAAAACCCTAAACCCTAAACCCTTCAAACCCTGCAACAGCCTTAAGCCCTTAGGCCTCGAAACTAGAGGCCCTAGAACCCCGCCAAAGCGAAGCAACTCCAAAAGACCTCTTTGTGACCAAGGACATTTAGGGTTTAGGGTTTAGGGTTTAGGGTTTAGGGTTTAGGGTTTAGGGTTTAGGGTTTAGGGTTTAGGGTTTAGGGTTTAGGGTTTAGGGTTTAGGGTTTAGGGTTCAGGGTTTAGGGTTTAGGGTTTAGGGAACCATGCAACTACCCTTAGACTTAGACCGAGGACGCGGCAGGCTCCGGTGCACTTGTCGCAGGCCCCAGGCGAGCGGAACCCAGCGGAGGCCCTGCGAGTTGCGAAGTTGTTGCCGTTTCGGATTTCGGGTTTAGGGTTTAGGGTTTAGGGTTTAGTGTTTAGGGTTTAGGGTTTAGGGTTTGGGTTTAGGGTTTAGGGTTTAGGGTTTAGGGCTTAGGGCTTAGGGTTTAGGGTTTAGGGGTTAGGGGTTAGGGGTTAGGGGTTAGAGGTTAGGTGGTTTCGGTTAGGGCCCTAAACCGGGGCCCCTGATGGGGCACCCTGGAACCCGGCCAAAAGTGGCCGATTCCAGTAATGTTCGAAGTAGAATTTATATAGCTAACGTCTAAACCCAAAAGCTTCCTCAACAGAAACGAAGCCCTAAACCCTAAACCCTAAACCCTAAACCCTAAACCCTAAACCCTAAACCCTAAACCCTAAACCTGCGATCCTGGAATCCTCGGCATGGCACTCCGCTGGTTTTTTTGTGGGCATGCTGTGTAGGCATCGTCTGAAATCCACATTCCGAGAGCCCGCGTGGCAGAGAGGCCGCATACAGCAAAGCACTGGAATCCATCACAGTGATCTGGAGCATATACTTTTTTGGAAAAAGATTGACTACTCTGTTTGGGGGGGGGTTCCGAAAATAGTGCAACTTCTTTGCTCTTTCTTTTTTTTTTTTTTTTTGGGGGGGGGGGGGGGGGGGAGGAAGGGTCCCTTTTAAGGGGGATTCGATTCTATTTGGGGTAGAAACGGGGAACCCCTGTTTTGGGAATGACCCATAGACTCTTTCGGAAAAGTAACCTAATATGCTCTCTTGCAACAAGGGGGCGGGGGAAGTCCCAAGCTCCAAACCCTAAACCCTAAACAATAAACCCTAAACCCTAAACCCTAAACCCTAAGCCCTAAGCCCTAAACCCTAAACCCTAAACCCTACACTCGTGCTTGATGCTTCGCTTCTCCGACGTGGGGTCTCAGAATACTCGCCGCAGCTAAATCCTTGCGGCTACTGCTGGAAATGAGGCTTCTCGGCCATGGGCGGTGGGAGTTTCAGGGGGCTTTTGAGGTTTAGGGTTTAGGGTTTAGGGCTAGGGTTTAGGGTTTAGGGTTTTGGGGTTTAGGGTTTAGGGCCTTTGCCAGGAGGTGCTTGAGGAGGAGTGTTCGGCTCCGCACTGAAAGTTCTCAGCGGGAAGTCAGGAGATCATGCACCCCTAAACCCTAAACCCTAACCCTAAACCCTAAACCCTCAACCCTAAACCGCGACTAGTGCAGGCTTATGTGTAGTTCGGGGCTAGGAAGAGCTGAATATAGAGGCCTGAAATATTGGAATAGGGCTTTGGGGTTATCACAATCAAGTTATAAAGGGGACCATACGGAATGCGATACCTTCATCTGGACTGGGGCGGACTTCAGTGTTTTTCCAGTCCCTTTGGGCAGCGTTTTTTAGAGGATGCGAATGGAAAGGCTCGCCTACTGTGGGGGCCTGAATAATTTGAATAGGGTTTTGGTGGGTTATTAAAGTATAATTACACAGGGACCATAGGGTTTAGGGTTTAGGGTTTAGGGTTTAGGGTTTAGGGTTTAGGGTCTAGGGTCTAGGGTCTAGGGTCTAGGGTCTAGGGTTTAGGGTTTAGGGTTTAGGGTTTAGGGTTTAGGGTTTAGGGCTTACTAGTAAATTATTCCGACCCCTTTAGTAGTTTGCATGCACCTTCTGAGTCAGAACAGCCCGTGAGTGAATCGCCCCCGGGTTTGTTTTGTCAACGACTTGCAGGGCAGCACCCTAAGCCCTAAGCCCTAAACCCTAAACCCTAAGCCCTAAACCCGAAGCCCTAAGCCCTAAACCCTAAGCCCTAAACCCACCCTAAACCCTAAATCCTAAACCCTAAACCCTAAACCCGAAACGTGCGAGGGGCGTGGGGTGCAAAATCCCTCTGACGGGTTTCCTCTGCCATACTCAAAGCAAGAGAGTCGCAACTGCGAAGGCAGCCGCAGGCCGTCGAGGCTTTCAGGAACTGTGGTTTAGGGTTTAGGGTTTAGGGTATCGGGTTTAGGGTTTGGGGTATAGGGTTTAGGGAACTGTGGCTCGCGTTTTTTTTTGTTTTTCCACCCTTTTTCCTTCTCTCTGTTTAGGGTCTTGTTGTGTTGTTGTGATTTTCGTTTTTATGTTAGTTTT
>CAJNDS010000336.1:355000-362500 GCA_905221605.1 Symbiodinium natans
TAGGGTTTAGGGTTTAGGGTTTAGGAGCCAAGTTGGGATGTTCCGGGAGGGGTACTATAATCCCTAACCCTAAAACCTAAACCCTAAACCCTAAACCTTAAACCCTACTAAGGACTGTTAGTAGAAGGCTGAACATCCCAACCAATGAGCCCCAATAAACCCAAAACACGCCCCATAAAAGATGATGATAATAACAATAATAATAAATATAGTACATATAAAATTAACATATAATGATTTTAATAATACTAATATAAGAACAAATAATGATTTCAATAATTCTAACAAGAATCGAAAAAGCCCACCCCCCCAAATCCCAAGCCCTCAACCCTGCAAAGACCTAAAGAACGCCAGCCCCCCCCCCCCCCCCCCCCCCCCATAAATTGCAGAGTTTAGCAGGCCAAAGAATCCGGCGTTTTAGGTGGGCTGTAGGGTTTAGTGTGCAAGGTTTTAGGGTTTAGGGTTTAGGGGTTTTTTGAAAGTGAGTCGGACTTTTGCATATTGCCTCCATCCACCCCTTACGAGGCGCTCACTTAACTGAAAGAGCTCCCCACTCACAAGTCGACCGAAGATTCACACTTGACGTTTAGGGTTTAGGGTTTAGGGTTTAGGGTTTAGGGTTTAGGGTTTAGGGTTTAGGGTTTAGGGTTTAGGGTTTAGGGTTTAGGGTTTAGGGTTTAGGGTTTAGGGTTTAGGGTTTAGGGTTTAGGGTTTAGCTGTGTATCCTAGGACTATCAGCTTCAGCAACCCCTTCGAGAAGACGATGGAGAACGGCGCAGATCAATGACTGACCTTGCGATCGCGTTATGGCAGGGCCTTGATCGTCCCGGCCCCAGAGCAGATGCTGTCCAGCACATCCAAATAGATACTTGGGGATTCCTTTTGCTCGACTGCACCCCGGCTTGTAAGATGAAATCCCCAACACCTTCACACCTATTCGTCGACCCCGAAAGACCCTTTTATTTCTTCCTGCATGCCTGGGATGAAGACGACAAGAAGTAGCTGCATCTTCCATTTCTATTGTTGCAAGCGAACTTGTCCCAGGATGACCAAGGGCGAATCGAACCTTTCTTGGCTTAGGGCTTAGGGCTTGGGGCTTACTGCTTAGGGCTTGGGGCTTAGGGCTTAGGACTTGGGGCTTAGGGCTTAGGGCTTGGGGCTCGGGTTTAGGGTTTACGGTTTGAGGTTTAGGGATCAGGCTTGTGGCTGTTTTTCGGGCACTACCCGTGGCACCAGAACCCTCAACCCATGTCGGGTATAGGATCGAACAAGGGCCCCGTAAGCATTACAGGAGGCGACTGTCCTTCTGGGCGTGCTACTTGAAGCACGCCCCGTGAAGGTCAAGAAGGTGGGTGGCCGAGGCAATCCAGGGACGGCCGGGCTTTCTAGCTGGCTGGGCCCCTTTTAAGCCCTCCAAAAATCATTCCTACATCTGATATCCGCAAGAAGGGACATGTAAAGTATCTCCCCAAAAACATTCCTACATCTGATCCACCTCAACCCAAGAAGAGACATGTAAAGTATCTTTATATCATAAAGACACATACCCTGAAGCGCTACACCCCGTAACATCCGTATAACCCTATCATCCCAAGCCCGAATCCCTGAACTAAGCTTCTCAATGACCTAGGGAGAGAAAAAAAACTTTTGGGCTGCTTACCTAATATAGGAAACCCGGACCCCAAAACAGGTTAAAACAAAAACATGCATACTAGTGAACAGCCTGGTAAAGACTCCCAACCCTAAACCCTAAACCCCAAACCCCAAACCCTAAACCCTAAACCCTAAACCCTAAACCCTAAACCCTAAACCCTTAGGACTCCCCACCCAGATCGAACTTCTCTTAGCCTTGGCCCCTGGAGTTCCCCCAGACACACCGTGCACAAGCTTCTCCAAGTCGCGCGCGCGACGGTCGCAATGGAAAGCTTTGAGGCGGTAGTTCAGGGACTTGGGTTTCGGGAGTTTGGGATTTAGGGATTTAGGGTTTAGGGTTTCAGGTTTCAGGGTTTAGGGTTTAGGGTATGAGCTCCGATGGCTGTGGTGGAGACTTCTCTCAAAAACGCCGGCTCGCAAGGCCTGAAGCGTTTAGGGTTTTGGGTTTAGGGTTTAGGGTTTTGGGTTGTGGGTTCTGGGGTTCCTGGTCCTTTGCAGCTGCACGCCAGAGTGTGGGCGTTTAGGGTTCAGGGTTTAGGGTTTAGGGTTTAGGGTTTAGGGTTTAGGGTTTAGGGTTTAGGGTTTAGGGTTTAGGGTTTAGGGTTTAGGGTTTAGGGGTTCAGGGTTTAGGGTTTTGGGTTTAGGGTTGCAAACTTCTGTTGGATAGACTCAGCTTCTCATCGCGACCATATGAGACAGTGGTAGAGTATATGCAGGCCTCGGGCATGTAGATGCTGTGACAACCTCACCGGGTGTTGTTTGGGCATGGGATCTGCAGTAAGAGCCTGCATGTGTAGGTACACCTTCCGGTTTGGGAAGGACACCTGTGCAGAGCTAATCCACAAAAAGTAAACATCTGCCGGCACCGCTGCGCTCAGTGCAAAATCTACTGCTTCAAGGATGTCTGGAAAAAGGCTGAGCAATTGCAGGACGACAGTCGAACGGTCGTGCTCTGTGCGTCATTGATACCATGGAGCCATGGCGCCACGCCCTCTCAGGCATGACACACACTGCCCCATGATTTTGCTTCATGAACCACGCGCAGCCAAAATGCCCTCACAGTGTTCTGATAGACCTGCTATGTTACTTTAAACCACTGACAGTGACAGTCTATTCTGGAAATATAATCTAAAACCTTAAACCCTAAACCCTAAACCCTACACCCTAAACCCCCGGCAACCCCCCATTCAGCATAAAGGATAAGGGCTTCCCCCAACTTAAGGGTGAAACCCCAAACCCTAAACGCAAACCCTAGTCCCTAGACCCTAGACCCTAGACCCTAAACCCTAAACCCTAAACCCTAAACCCCCAACTTAAGGGTTCTTGGCTGCGCGCGTTTCCATGAGCGTTTTCCTAATTTTCCTAGACATGCCAAGATAGCCCGGGGCAGGAGCCACGTGCTGCCACCCCTTCCTGTGGGCTCAGGGGCCTGGGTTTAGGGTTTAGGGTTTAGGGTTTAGGATTTAGGGTTTAGGGTTTAGGGTTTAGGGTTTAGGGTTCAGGGTTTAGGGTTTAGGGTTTAGGGTTTAGGGTTTAGGGTTTAGGGTTTAGGGTTTAGGGTTTAGGGTTTAGGGTTTAGGGTTTAGGGTTAGGGTTAGGGTTTTCTATGGTAGAGATGCAGTTGGAGCATCAAATCGAAGAGGTGAGACCAAGAATCCGTCACCACATCCACAACCTGACCAGGGTTCAGGGGTTAGGGTTTAGGGTTTAGGGTTTAGGGTTTAGGGAAATTGGTCTGACGGCCTGGGCCAAAAGTTGCCTGAAGACTTGGGCCATTCAAGTTTATGTACATACCAATGAGAGGTTTGGGGTTTAGGGTTTAGGTGGTAGGGTTCAGGGTTCAGGGTTTCGGGTTTAGGGTTTAGGGTTTAGCGTTTAGGATTTAGGGTTTAGGGTTTAGGGTTTAGGGTTTAGGGTTTAGGGTCTAGGGTTTAGGGTTTAGGGTTTAGGGTTTTTGGGTCTAGGGCTTGGAAGGGGGCACCCCAAGCCCCACGGACATGTTTTGAAGCAGCCAGCCCTGAGCCCCCAAACCCAAAGCCTGAAGCCTGAAACTGTAAAGCTCTAAACCCTAAACCCTAAACCCTAAACCCTAAACCGCTGCCACTTACAGCATTAAAAGCTGTCATCGGAGTGCTAAAAAACCCTAAACCCTAAACCCTAAACACTAAACCCTAAACCCTGGGGGAGGGGGAGGGAAGGGAGTGGCAGATGTCGGCCTCGACCCCAAAGCCGTTGGTCATTGGACGAGGGAGGAGCCGAACATCAGGAGCCTGGGGGTTCAGGGTTTAGGGTTTAGGGTTTAGGGTTTAGGGTTTAGGGTTTAGGGTTTAGGGTTTAGGGTTTAGGGTTTAGGGTTTAGGGTTTAGGGTTTAGGGTTAGGGGTGTAGGGTTTAGGGTTTAGGGTTTAGGGTTTAGGGTTTAGGGTTTAGGGTTTAGGGTTTAGGGTTTAGGGTTTAGGGTTTAGGGTTTAGGGTTTAGGGTTTAGGGTTTAGGGTTTAGGGTCCAGCGTTTAGGGCTTAGGGGGGATGGATTTCGGGGCCCTTGGGGCTCTTAGGGTTTTTGGCCGCTTAGGGTTTACCATTCTTCGGGCGCTTGGGCTGTTAGGGTTCAGGGCTCCTGGGCTCAGGGTTTAGGGTTTAGGGTTTAGGGTTTAGGGTTTAGGGTTTAGGGTTTAGGGTTTAGGGGAAAAGAATGAACCCTCAAAGCCCAAAGCCCTATAAACCCCAAGCCTTCCTTCCTTCGTGGGCTTTCAGCGTCAGCTGGTGACCCCAAAGCGCGCAACCCTACAAGCCCAAATGCCCAAACCCCTTGGCTTCAGCTACAACCCCTATTTTTCTACACCCTATACCCTGAACCCTAGTCACTGCCACCCTAAACCCTGGACCACCCTACCACTCCTCCCCAATCCCCCACCAAAAACAAAAAGAAACAACTTTAGCTGAGCTTCGCACCTAAACCCTAAACCCTTCCCCCTCCCCCCGGCCCCTCCCCCACCAAAAACCAAACAACAAAACCCTAAACACGAAACTCTAAACTCTAAACCCTGAACCCTAAACCCCAAACCCCAAAGCCTAAACCCAAAAGCCAAAACCCTAAACTCTAAACCCTAAACCCTAAACCCTAAACCCTAAACTTTAAAACCAAAACCCAAAACCCTAAACCCTAAACCCCAAACCCTAAACCCTAAACCCTAAACCCTGAACCCTGAACCCTAAACCCTCACCAAAAAACAGCTTGAGCTGAGCTTCGCATCCTTGGCCACCCACCGCGGCCTCGGTCTCCGCGGCTTGGCGCCCTCGGTGGAGATGATGGTCCAATCCTGGGGTTTAGGGTTTGGGGTTTGGGGTTTGGGGTTTAGGGTTTAGGTCTGAAAAGCCACCAAGACCCGGGGGTACTTTGTTACAAATAAAATTGGGCCAGAAAAAGCCACACAAAGACCCGGGAGTACGATTGATTTGTGACGGATGAGAATGGATTAGAAGACCCGGGTGTGCGATTTATACGGATAAGTATGCGCCAAAAATGCCATAGATTTGAGAGTGGATGAGAGAGAAGCACTAAGACACGGGGTGCGATTTATCACTGTGACGGGAAACCGCGACTGCGGAAAACCACGGGACGGTATGACCGGGTATGCCCGGGTATGCCCGGGTATGCCCGGGTATGCCCGGGTATGCCCGGGTATGACCGGGTATGACCGGGTATGACCGGGTATGACCGGGTATGACCGGGTATGCCCGGGTATGACCGGGTATGACCGGGTATGACCGGGTATGACCGGGTATGACTCGGGCGTACTCGGGCGTACTCGGGCGTACTCGGGCGTACTCGGGCGTACTCGGGCGCACTCGGGCGTACTCGGGCGTACTCGGGCGTACTCGGGCGTACTCGGGCGTACTCGGGCGTACTCGGGCGTACTCGGGCGTACTCGGCCTGCAGTCGCGGAACGCGGCCGCAATGCGATTTATGACAGATAAGAGTGGGCTCCAAAGTCCTCCATGTAACCCTAAACCCTAAACCCTAAACCCTACACCCGAAACCCTAAACCCTAAACCCAGACCCCCGTGAAAACAGGGTTCTGAGCCTGTTGGGGCGGGGACTTCAAGGCATTGAGGGCATCGCCCTGAAGCCAACCTCACTTGAAACATTAGCCCACAAGGCAGCAGCAAGGGTTTAGGGTTTAGGGTTTAGGGTTTAGGGTTTAGGGTTTAGGGTTTAGGGTTTAGGGTTTAGGGTTTAGGGTTTAGGGTTTAGGGTTTAGGGTTTAGGGTTTAGGGTTTAGGGTTTAGGGTCTAGGGTTAGGGTTTAGGATTTAGGGTTCAGGGTTACCCGAAGCCTTAAACGAAACAGGGGGGTTCAGGGTTCAGGGTTCAGGGTTCGGGGTTCAGGGGTTCAGGGTTCAGGGTTCAGGGTTCAGGGTTCAGGGTTCAGGGTTTAGGGTTTAGGGTTTAGGGTTTAGGGTTTGAGCTTGGAGGTTAGGGTCTCAGGCTACCATCACGGCCCTAGGATGCTGTCCGAAAGGTTTGGGCTTTAGAGCTTGCAAGAGTGCTCCGAACCCGAAACCACCCGAACCAGGCCTAAAACCCTCACACCTCAAAACACTTCAACCCCTTAAACCCATAAACCCATAAACCCATAAACCCATAAACCCTTAAACCCATAAACCCATAAAGCCTTAAACCCTTAAACCCTTAAACCCTTAAACCCTTAAACCCTTACACCCTTAAACCCTTAACCGTGAACCCTAAACCCTTAAACCACCCCTAAACCCTCAACCCGAGCCAAAAAACTCGGACTGGCGATTGCTCTTCGTCCTAAGGCGGTGACTCGAAACTTCAACAACTCAGAAACCTGGCATGATGCTGACATCTTCTCAGGATGTACAACTCCACACGATTCCTGTTCGTCGCGCACTGCTATCGCCCCAGGCAGTTTGTCCCCTCTTCAACAGCGCGGAACCTAGCCGAGAGCTGCACTGAACCCTAAACCCTAAACCCTCAACCCTAAACCCTAAACCCTAAATCCTAAAACCCTAAACCCTAAGCCCTAAGCCCGAAGCCCTAAAGTCAAGGATGGCTTCAACGCCTAAGCCCTTTTGAGCCCAGGGCTGCAAGCCCAGTATCCTAAACCCTAAACCCTAAACCCTAAACCCTAAACCCTGAACCCTAAACCCTAAACCCTAAACCCTGAACCCTAAACCCTAAACCCTAGCACTACAAGAAGCTACCCTGAATCACCCTCTAGACCCAGGAGAAAACTAGGAATAACAAGGGTGCCCTTTTCATTTATGGAGATCATAAGGGAACCCCAACCCTAAAAAGAGGGAATACGGGCCTACTCCGGGTCCTGTCCCTCAACCCTGAGCTACCCGGAACCTTCAACCCCACGATCCTACGCTACCCGAGTTCCCTAAGCCTGATTCCCTAAACCCCAAACCTGAAGCCCCCCGGAAACACCCCTGAACCCTAGCCCTAAGCCAAACCTGAAACCCTAAACCCTAAACCCTAAACCCTAAACCCTAAACCCTAAACCCTACTAAGTCTGCGACATTCTCATTGTCGTGGTCATTCTCGTGCTCAATCTCGAGCGAGCCGGTGGAGTTCTGGCCACAGCAGAGTTTTGGTAGTGGGGAGGGAAGAAATTCACGCTCTGGGAAATGGCGAACTACCAACCAACTTGGGGAGGGGCCGACCCCCAAACCCTTAAAAACCCCAAGCCCAACCCAACCCCTAAAGCCCTCAGCAAACCCCAACCCTAAACTTACCCAAGAGTCCCCGAACGCACCCTAAACCCTAAACCCTAAGCCCTAAACCCTAAACCCTAAACCCCCAAAAGTCCCCGAAACAC
>CAJNDS010000336.1:367500-402500 GCA_905221605.1 Symbiodinium natans
GGCAACAGTCCAGAAGGTGGAGATTCAGGCGGAGTTTTAGGGTTTAGGGCTTTTCGGGCTTTACCCCCAAACCCTAAACCCCAATTTCTTGCCCCCTAAACCCTAAAAGGTTTTCGGGTTTCGGGTTTAGGGTTTAGGGTATAAGGGATCTGAACCCTCAAGACAGCATAGCTGATGCCACCCACAGCCGACCTGGAGGAATTTCGAAAAGCTCCTGTCGAAAGCAGGTTTGGGTCCAGAAACTGAAGACAGAGCTGAGGGGTCAGTGCAGGGACAGAGTCTCGGCTTCCGAAGGTTTAGGGTTTAGGGCTTTGGGTTTTGGGTTTAGGGTTTAGGGTTTAGGGTTTTGGGTTTTGGGTTTTGGGCTTGGGGTTTGGGGTTTGAGGTTGGGGGTTTAGGGTTTAGGGTTTGCGCTGCGCAGACTGCATTGCAAGGCTTCCGACAATGGCTTTCTACACAAAAATGCAAGGCGTCAGGGATAAATCAGGCCCACCCCAGCCCCTAAACTTTGCCTAAACCCCAAACCCTAAACCCTCAACCCTCAACCCTAAACCCTCAACCCTCAACCCTAAACCCTAAACCCTAAACCCTAAACGCTAGAAACCCTAAGTCTGGCCCAGGTTTGGGGTTTGGGGTCTAGGCTTTCGCCACCCTGCACTCACAAAAGGCTCAGGAAGCTGTTATTTGGGGGCTGATCTGAATTCTAGGCAGCTCTTTCGGCTAAATCAGTGTATGTATATATTTATATATGTATATATGCAAAAAAACATATAAATAAATACATATACATATATATATATATATTACACTCTATGGCTGTCTGAGCATCTTCACTGGAGGATCTGGAAAACTAGTTGCGCCCATCTGCCAGAGGTCTCCAGAACGATGTCAAACGACCTTAACCCTAAACCCGAAACCCTAAAGCCTAAACCCTAATCCCAACTCCGAAACCCCAACCCCATGACCCTACACCCCCAAAATCGACACCCCAAGCCGCCACGGAAGAGCTAAGGTTTTAGAGGTACAAGGAGGGATCCTAGAAGGGACCCGAAATCTTATTCCCCCATATAACCCCTAGATATACTTTGTATAGTCCCTATATACCCAAGTAGCCCCTCAACAACCCCCAAATAACCCCTAAGGTCCCTAAACCCTAAACCCTAAACCCTAAACCCTAAACCCTAAACCCTAAACTCTAAACCCTATGGTCCCTTAGAAGGGTCCCTCCCTTAGTCCCTTGAGAGCTGCCTCCAAGAGGTTGGTCACCCGGGCGTACCGGTGAAGAATCGCCTGGGGCATCGGAGCACTCAAGCTGATTTCAGGGTTTAGGGTTTAGGGTTCAGGGTTCAGGGTTTCGGGTTTAGGGTTTAGGGTTTAGGGTTTTGGGTTTAGGGTTTAGGGTTCAGGGTTTAGGGTTTAGGGTTTAGGGTCTCGGGGGTGGGTGGGTGGCTGGGGGTGGGAGGGTGCGACTCCTCCGGCGATTTCCGAATGCCATGCAGCTTTGGTCAAGGGCTCGGGGTCTTGACTTGCAGGTCGGGGGGTTTTATGGTTTTTTAGGGTCTTCGGGTCTTAGGGTTTTAGGGTCTTAGGGTCTTAGGGTCTTCGGGTTTTTGGGGTTTAGGAGTTTAGGGTTTTACGGCTTTAGGGTTTAGGGTTTAATGCATTGGGGTGTTTAGTAGGGTTGAGGGTTTTAGGGCGGGCTTTAGGGTTTGAGGGCTTAGGATTTCAGGGTTTCAGCGCTTTTTAGGGTTGTAGGGTTTTCGGGCTTCAGGGTTTTACGGCTTAAGGCCTTAGGATTAGGATTTGAGGGGGGCGCCTTGATCAAGTTGGAGTGGGTCACTAAGATGCAGCTGTCCGTCATGTCCTCGCAAGATCTGTGCGTGCATTCGGGGTTTAGGGTTTAGGGTTTAGGGTTTAGGGTTTCGGGTTCAGGGTTTAGGGTTTAGGGTTTATATAATATGAAAAAAGCTTCCCCCCCAAACCCAATCCCTGAACCTTAAGCCCCAAAAGCCCCAAACCCTCGAACCTGGAAGCCTAAACCCTGAACCCCTAAACCCTAAACCCTAAACCCTAAACCCTAAACCCTAAACCCTAAACCCTAAACCCTAAACCCTAAACCCCTAAACCCCTAAACCCCTAAACCCCTGAAGCTGAAGCCCCAAAGCCCGCAAGCCATGCCATGCTCAGGCGGAGCATCGGCTCCGTTTCGGTGCAAGGTTGTAGGGTTTAGGGTTTAGGGTTTAGGGTTTAGGGTTTAGGGTTTAGGGTTTAGGGTTTAGGGTTTAGGGTTTAGGGTTTGGGGTCTAGGGTTTAGGGTTTAGGGTTTAGGGTTTAGGGTTTAGGGTTTAGGGTTTAGGGTTTAGGGTTTAGAATTCAGGGTTACGTTTAAGGTTTGAGTTTCACGGTTGGGTTCTAGGGTGTGGTGGGTTCAGCCCATTCGATTGCACACTAGGGTTTAGGAGTACCTACTGGTTCTTGGTAGGGAGTGAGGGAACTAGGTACCTGCTATAGACCCCGTAAGGGATTCTATGGGGTACCGAATTCCTTCATTTCCCTACTAAGCACCACGAGGATAGTACAAAAAAAACACAAGTACCCTAAAGTACCCTAAAGTACCCTAAACCTTGAAGCCAAAAGCCTCATTTAAGCTTTACTAGACCCAGGAGCAACCTATAAAAAAAGGCACCCTTTTTGGTTTTAAGGGGGGTGTAAGGGAGCCCTAACCCTAAGAAGAGGAAATTCAGGGCCAACTCCGTGTCCTAGGTTAAGAGTACAGGGTTTAGGGGTTTAAGGGTACAGGGTTCAGGGTTTCAGGGTTTCAGGGTTTCAGGGTTTCAGGGTTTCAGGGTTTCAGGGTTTCAGGGTTTCAGGGTTTCAGGTTCTCCTCGTGCAGCAAGCGATCCCACAGCACACACAGGCGCTCGTTGACCTGCACCTGCAGGGTTTAGGTTTTTAAGGGTGTACTTGGAGGTTCACGGCACTTATTAACCCATGATAACTGTACTTATAACCCACTAATGAGCCCCTTAAGTGCCCTAATGTGCTTCTGAGTACAGTTATAAGTTAATGCAGTTAGAATTGGTTAATCAGTACCATGAACCTCCGAGTCGGGTTTAGGGTTTAGGGCTTTGGCCACGCGGCTACACCAGCACCCAACCCCAAACCCTAACACTCTACAACCCTAGAACCCAAACCCCCTAGACCCAAAAACCCCTAAAACCCCTAAACCCTGAAACCCTAGGACCTTACGCGACACCCCAACGACCCTAAAGACCCTGCAGGCCCTGAAGACCTGAAATCCCTGACAAACACTCTATCAATTTCCCAAAACAACTGGGACCTCTAGAGCCCGCAAAACAACCTTGCTACATACCAAAACCGCTTTTGGGGTCTTAGGGTTTTCGGGTTTGGGTTTGAGGGTTTAGGCCCTACTTGAAATCCCTCAAGACTCGAAACCCGAAATCCCAAACATCCAACGGGACCCTACACACTGAATCTTCACAAGCCAACCATCACAGAACCCAAATGACTTTCATCGGCACCCGGGGATTGAGAAGCGCACCGCCCCCACCCCCCCGTAAAACCCTCAACCCGAAGCCCTGAACCCGTAAGCCCTAAACCCCAAACCCTCAACCCTAAACCCCTAAACCCTAAACCTGCCTCCGACTCTGGCTCGTCACTCCACCACCTGGCGGCTTTCTGATGAGTGAGGGGCCCCATTTTGCAGGGATCAGGGGTTTAGGGGTTTAGGGGTTTAGGGCTTTAGGGGTTTAGGGGTTTAGGAGTCTAGGGGTTTAGGGGTTTAGGGGTTTAGGGGTTTAGGGGTTTAGGGGTTTAGGGGTTTAGGGGTTTAGGGCTTTAGGGGTTTGGGGGTTCGGGGGTTCGGGGGTTCGGGGGTTTAGGGTTTAGGGGCTTAGGGGTTTAGGGGTTTAGGGGATTAGGGGTTGGGGGTTTAGGGGTTTAGGGGTTTAGGGGTTTAGGGGTTTAGCGGTTTAGGGGTTTAGGGGTTTAGGGGTTTAGGGGTTTAGGGGTTTAGCGGTTTAGGGGTTTAGGGGTTTAGGGGTTTAGGGGTTTAGGGGTTTAGGGGTTTAGGGGTTTAGGGGTTTAGGGGTTAGGGGCGAGGGTTCAGGGTTGATGGTCTATGGCTCAGGATTTCGGGTTTAGGGTTTAAGCTTAGGGTTAGGTCTAAGCCTCAGACCCTCTTGTCGTGCGAGTAGAAAGTTATTCGCAAACTCGTCCCCTTTATAGGAAGTTTTGCATGCAGCCCCTCAGCCCTCAGCCCTAGACCCTAAAGCCCCAAACCCAACACTTCGACCTGAACCCTAAACCCTGAACCCCAAACCCGAAACCTTAAACCCTAAACCCTACCCCTAAACCCCTAAACCCCTAAACCCCTAAACCCCTAAACCCCTAAACCCCTAAACCCCTAAACCCCTAAACCCCCAAACCCCTAAACCCCTAAACCCCTAAACCCCTAAACCCCTGAACCCCTGAACCTCTAAACCCCTAAACCCCTAAACCCCTAAACCCCTAAACCCTAAACCCTAAACCCTAAACCCTAGCCCTAAACCCTAAACCCTAAACCCTATAAGCCCTCGGATTCTCCGAGCCGCTTCTCTTCGCAGTCCGTGGCGTCGACCCGCTCCTCTGGGAGCCTCGGCCGACCGGTTTCGGGGGTTTAGGGTTTAGGGTTCAGGGTTCAGGGTTTAGGGTTCAGGGTTCAGGGTTCAGGGTTCAGGGTTTAGGGTTCAGGGTTTAGGGTTTAGGGCCTTTTTTGCAACCGGCATAGCCTTCACAGTGCCGTGGCCGCAGACAGAGGGGCCAAACCAGGAACAGGCCTTTGGGGCGTCGTGGCCCGATTTCTTGGGTCCATTGCAGCGCCCGTCGATTTAGGGTTTAGTGGAGGCTCAACTCTGCAAGTATTCCATAATCCTCCAGAAACGGATATCTGGATAGCTCGGAGAACGAAACCCTAATTAAACCGCCCGTTGAACCACCCCCCTCCGCCCACACCCTGAATCTAACACCCCACACTCCCCAAACCCTAAACCCTACGCCCTAAATCCCTACGCCAGAAAGCCATAAACCCCCAAACTGAGGCTTGTGCACGTCGCTCTCTTTGACGGAAGTCAGCGCTTTGGACATGTGAACTGCGCGGTTCACTAGGTTGTGGCCTCGCGCACACACACCGGAGGGAGCGCCGCGTTTTCAGATTCTGGTCGCTGTGGAATCAGGGATTTAGCGTTCGGTTCAGGGTTGAGGACAGATTCTCGACTTCTGAAGGCTTCGGGTTTTAGGGTTTTATGGTCTTAGGGTTTTGGGGCTTTAGCGCTTCAGGGTCTTGAGTTTAAGGTTCTCCCAGGACCCAGGTTTCGGAGTAGGGGCTGAGGGGATTAGAGCACCCCAAAACCCCGCCCTACAATGTTAGGGTTCAGGGTTTAGAGTTTAGGGGGGGTTTAGGGTTTAGGGTAGAACGCCCTAAACGTCGGAATCTGACAGTGAGAACACGACAGCCCGTGAACTTCCTGAAGCCCCTAGACTCCCCCAAAGGCTCCCTGTAAAACCCGCCTAAAGGAATTCATACTCCAAACCCTGAGGCTTCAACTCCGGCACACCAAACACCGAAATGCAACGCCCCTCAGCCTTAAACTCGACACCGACTCGTTGGCGAGGTCCTTCACCCCAAACCCTAAACTTTAAACCCTAAAGCCTAAACCCTAAACCGCCCCTTGTTGGGTCCCTGTATCCGGCCCTCTTGCTTTTCGAGGTATAGGGTTGGAGGCTTCGGGATTAGAGTTTAGGGTCGAGGCTGTCTGCCAAGCGGCCAATCTCCGTTCCAACGCAATCACGCTGTAGTACAAAATTGAAGTGCTCCCGCGCCTCCGGCAAAGGGCGGCAACGCCCTGTGGAAATCCGAAGAAACCCTAAACCCTAAACCCTAAACCCTAAACCCTAAACCCTAAACCCTAAACCCTAATCCCTTAACTCCGAAACCCTCAACCCTAAACCTGCAAAAACTCCAAGAAGCCCTGGAAGATTAGAGGGCCCTTAAGGCCTGAAGGGAGGGGGATCATGGGGGGGGGGGGGGGGTAGGTATTTAGGGAACCTTAGGGCTTAGGAAGCCTTAGAGCGTAGAGGGGACCCTAAACCCTACACCCTAAACCCTAAACCCTAAACCGGGAGTATTAGGAAACCTTGGGTTCCATAAGACCCCTAAAGGAAGATCCAAAAAATCCATAACATGACCCGAAGACCCGGAAAGCCCGTAACCCCCCCAAGGCTGCATCTCGAGGTTATACGATTTAGGGTTTAGGGTTTAGGGTTTAGGGTTTAGGGCTTAGGGCTTAGGGCTTAGGGCTTAGGGCGCATGAACGCGCTTACTTCGTGCACACACGGGCTAGTTAATATATCCATATGCCCGTGTACCCACTTCGTATTTATATTAAGGTTTGTTCAAAACCCCTACAAGATACTTCCATTAAAGGAGTTTTTGTGCGCTCACTCAGTCATTTCATTCGTTCACTTAGTTTCTTAGTACTATTAAGATGATATGAACTAAAAATCGGGGCGATTGACTCATTATCTGATTATAACCCCCCAAGAAATGCTTTTATAAACCCTATAAGCCCTAAGGCCCTAAACCCTAAACCCCTATAAAACCCTCTTCAACCCTTTCTATTCCGAACTTCACGGTTTCCTTGATCATCCAGATAAAGCATTACAAAGCGAACCGAAAGGTTCTGAGAGAGCGGAGAATCTTCTTTACACTAGCTAGGCGTGGGAAAGATTTTGTTGCTCGCTTCAGAACCCCAAGCCACTAACCCCTGAAACCCTAAACCCTACTTGGAGAGACACATGGTACTTACGAACCAATTATGACTGCTCTTATAGCTGTACTTATCACCATATCAGGACACTTAAGGGGCTTATAAGTGGGCTATATGTACAGTACTGGTTTATAAGTACCCTTAACGCCCTAAACCCTAAACCCTAAACCCTAAACCCTAAACCCTAAACCCTAAACCCCTAAGTACAGTTATAACCGGCGAATAATTGCCATGAACCTCCAGGTAGATTTCCGTCGGCCGCCCATGACACCTTAACACCCCTTGGGCCTCCTTGATTCAGCGTTGCTGCCTACCCTTGAAATGCGACGACCCTAGACCCTAAACCCTAAACCCTAAACCCTAAACCCTAAACCCTAAACCCTAAACCCTAAACCCTAAACCCTAAACCCTAAACCCTAAACCCTAAACCCTAAACCTAACCCTAAACCCTAAACCCTAAACCCTAAACCCTAAACCCTAAACCCTAAACCCTAAACCCTAACCCTAAACCCTAAACCCTAAACCCTAAACCCCCTTGGGCGCCTCCTTCATGAGCTTGATGGTACCCCAGCCCTCCTGGTTTGGCAGGGCCAAGTGGGCCGTCTGCAGCGCGCGCAGCAGTGGCGAGCAGTAGATCTGCCTTGGTCTAAGGTCGGTTTAGGGTTTAGGGTTTGGGGTTTAGGGTTTAGGGTTTAGGGTTTGGGGTTTAGGGTTTGGGGTTTAGGGTTTAGGGTTTAGGGTCCAGCCGTTCTGAGCGTGAAGAGTCTAGTCCAGCCATTTTCTCGACCAACACCCACCCGCCCAAAGAATCCCACCTCATCTGGACATTCATAAAGTTAAAGGCTTAAAAAACAAAAAAAACGCCACTTTGTTACGGAGCATTTTCCCTTCAAAAAAGAAAGGGCCACTTTGGTACGCAGGGTTTCCCCTTCAAAACAAAACGCCACTTTGTTACGGAGCGTTCCCCCTGCAATCACCCCACCCCCCTCGGACCACCAGTGCACGTGACCATTTCCCATGACCATTTCCCGTGACCATTTCCGGGAAAGCGGGGGGGGGGCCGACCATTTCCCGTGACCAGGCACGGGGGGGGGGGGGGGGGGGGGGACCATTTCCCGTGAGCATTTTCCGAGCAAAGCGGGAAGAGGGTTTGACCATTTCCCGGGGGGGGGAGGAGGTTGACCATTTCCCATGGCCATTTCAGTGACCATTTCCGGGTGACCATTGCCCACGAGTTTTGACCATTGACCATTTCGCGAGTTTCCCATGACCATTTCCGGCCATTTCAGTGACCATTTCCCCCACGAGTTTTGACCATTGCCCGCGAGTTCCCATGGCCATTTCCCATTTCCCGGTGACCATTGCCCACGAATTTTGACCAGTGCCCACGAGTTTTGACCATTGCCCGCGAGTTTTGACCATTGCCCACGAAGAAATGACCATTCCCCACGAGTTTTGACCATTGCCCGCGAGTTTTGACCATTGCCCGCGAGTTTTGACCATTGCCCGCGAGTTTTGGCCATTGCCCGTGAGTTTTGACCATTGCCCGCGAGTCTGACCATCGCCCATTGCCCACGAGTACTATCAGGTTCAAATGCTTTCCTGAAAAGAGGGTTTAGGGTTTAGGGTTTAGGGTTTAGGGTTTAGGGTTTAGGGTTTAGGGTTCAGGGTTTAGGGTTTAGGGTTTAGGGTTTAGGGTTTAGGGTTTAGGGTTTAGGGTTTAGGGGGACCCAAATTAGATGCCCATACTTGGGACCCTAGAGCTCGACTCTTGATGATGGGATTTGGGAGGCTTCTAGGGTTTTAGGGTTTTAGGGTTTTAGGGCTTGAGGGTGTTTGGGTTGTTGGCTTTTAGGGTTTCAGGGCTTGAGCGTTTTCGGGTTTAAGGGATAAGGGTTGGAGGGTTTTCGGGTTCAGGGCTCGTCGGGGCTTCTGGCCGGCAATAGCGCTTAGGAGGGTGGATTGCTTTGCTTGGGGTTGAGGGCTTTATGCCTCCTAAGTGCAGAAAAAACACACCGAAGGAACCACTGAACCCTACACCCTAAATTCTTTTACTTCGGACATCCCCACCCTCTCTTGGTAGAGATACTCTGGGGGACCACACTCTGGGGTTGGGCACTCCAGGGAGACTTTTGGGTTGGGCACTCCAGGGAGACTCTGGGGTTGGGCACTCCGAAGACTCTGGGGATGGGCACTCCAGGGCGAGGAGTAGACCGGGCGAGGAGAAGAGTTCCGGGCGAGGAGGAGAGTTGAGTTTAAAATCTAACAACCCCACACCGAGGGTGGGGAACAAAAAAAAAACCTAAACCCTAAACCCTAGACCCTAAACGCTGGACCCTAAGCTCTAAACCCTGAACTCCAAACCCTACACCCTAAACCCCTGACCCCTAAACCCTAAACCCCTAAACCCGAAACCCCAAACCCTAAACCCTAAACCCAAAACCCTAAACCCTAAACCCTTAGAAGCGCATCCAGGCGGCTGCCGCTGCGACAGGAAGCTCTCGTAGAATCGCCGAATCCGCTGTCGCTCAGCTTCGCCCCTGGCTCTTTTACAAGGGCTTAAGACGCGTAACCCGCAAGGACTTAGGGTTTAGGGTTTAGGGTTTAGGGTTTAGGGTTTAGGGTTTAGGGTTTAGGGTTTAGGGTTTAGGGTTTAGGGTTTAGGGTTTAGGGTTATACTCCTAATGCGGCCCTTATATTCCCTTAAGGATCAAAAGATGAGTCCTCAAACCCAAGGGTTTGGGGTTTAGGGTTTAGGGCTTAGGGTTCAGGGTTTAGGGCTAATTGTCGGAATGACAGGGCGTTGGGGCTCTGAAGGGTGGACTTCCGGAATACAAGTCGAGGGCAACGGCCCTGACCCTCAACCTCACACACGCTAAGCCCGAAACCCAACAAGCCCCAATCTAAAGTCCTGAGCCCTCCTAATAACAATCCCCAACCACGATAACCCAAAACCCTAAACCCAAAACTCTAAACACTAGCCCTAAACCCTAAACCCGAAACCCTAAACCCCGCAACCCCGAACAAAAACCCCGCCTCTTCATGTTGCCCGCCTTTCCGTGCAAGGCGCCATGAAACTGGTCCGGGCCGCAGAGCCTTTCGGAGGCAGACTCTGGCACCCTAAACCCTAAACCCTAAACCCTAAACCCTAAACCCTAAACCCTAAACCCTAAACCCTAAACCCTAAACCCTAAACCCTAAACCCTAAACCCTGACCCCCGGGGAGCTCAGGGGGTCTGGGTGTGCAGGGCTTAGGGGCCCTTAGCCCTAAGCCCTAAGCCCTCAGCCCTAAGCCCTAGCCCTAAACCCTAAACCCTAAACCCTACACCCTAAACCCTAAACCCTAAACCCTAAACCCCTAGCATGTTCGAAAACCCGGAACCCTAGAATTCCAAGCCATTCACACCAATACACCCAACCCCTAACGCCCGAAACCTCCCAAGACCCCCTTACCCCCTAGACCCCCCAAACCCCCAAAATCCCAGAACCCCCTAAACTCTCTAAACGCCCCAAACCCCTGACACCCCAAACACCTAAAATCCTACAACTTCCAAAGCCCCCCTAAACCCTCTAAACACCCCAAGCCCCAAAACCCGTAAAGCTCCTTCCAAAACCCGCCCTCAACCCTATATACTTTGGAGTAGACCCTGGGAAGAAGTACATACCTTTGAGGTATAAGTAGCGTTTATAGGAACATCGAACCAGAAAAAGTATTATAGTATAGTTGTCCAAACCTTTAGGGTTTAGGGTTTAGGGTTTGGGGTATGGGGTATGGGGTTTGGGGTTTGGGGTTTGGGGTTTGGGGTTTGGGGTTTGGGGTTTGGGGTTTGGGGTTTGGGGTTTGGGGTTTGGGGTTTGGGGTTTGGGGTTTAATTAGGGTTTAGGGGTTTAGGGTTTAGTGCCCCCGCTGTCCCTGGCCTGACTTGCTCGATCTTCTGTCTCAGCTCTTGCGTCTGCTGCACGCCCTCTTCCGAGATGGGGTGGTCCGTATGCCACACCTGCGCGCAGGGCCAATGGATTTCAGCACCCTAAAACCCCTAAACCCCCAAACCCCGAAACCCCTAAACCCCAGACCCTAAAACCTAAACCCTAGGGTAACCCTAAACCCTAAACTGCACAGGGTCTTGGCGCGTGGGGTTTCGGGTATAGGGGGGCCTGGGGGTTTACGGTTTAGGGGAGCATGGGTACGGGGTGCCGTAAAACCTGCAATCCCTTTGAACACGAAACCCTAAGCCCTCAGCTCTTACACATCAGCGTGTGTGTTTGTGTGACCCAAACTGCCCTAGGCTTCTAGAGTTTGCAGTGTTTAGGGGTTTGAGGTTCAGGGTCCAGGGAATTTAAGGCTTGGTTTTATGGGTTGTGGGTTCAGGTGAAGGGTAGTTGGGACACGGGCCGTAGATTGCCGCAGTGTTTCCTGCATTTTTTCCGATGTTTCCTGCAGTTTCCTGTTGTTCGGCTTTGGGGGGGGGGGGGGGGGGGGGGGGGGAAAAGAACGCCATTCATACTGCGTCCATGCACAAAACACTGGCATTTGCCGTGTTTTCGCCTCTTTGTACAACACACTGCGCACGGATGTGGAACAAGACACGTTGTCACAAGCATCCATGCCAATTCCGACGATGCCCAAAACACTGGTATTTACCGCCTTTTGTCCCGTTGCACGACATACCGCGCAACAATGCGGAGCAGGACACTTTGTCACAAGCGTCCATGCCAATTGCGACGATGCCCAAAACACTGGTATTTTCCACGTTTTCGCCTCCTTGTACAACATACTGCGCAAGGATGTGGAAGAAGAAAAGCTGTCACAAGCGTCCATGCCTTTGACTGCATTTAACACCAAAGCCCCCAATTCAGTAAACATCGAAGTACTTGTTTTACTGTTCTTCTTTACCTCCTGTTTTAGGAATCCTCCAGAAACCCAGGTAAAACGTACGTTTTTGCACACCCAAACACCACGGCAATCTAGGACGCGTGTTCCGGGTAGTTTGGTCAAGATTGCAGGACTTGCCCGCCATCCACTACCACACCTGAATGTTTTCGGCTGGGACCGCACTGCGGCAAGCCACCTTCATTCTCTGGCTTTGAGGCTGCTAGATGACCGCACGCGCTGAGGGTAAAGTAGCTGCCTGCTTATGCGAATATGAAAAACTAGAGCAGGGAAGGGGGAGGGGGTGTTCTTCTTCTTTTAGATGCTGAAAAGAGAACGCTCACACGAATCTGGAGATAAATTTGCTGCCGAGGTTCTGACAATAGTTCGGCCCCACTTCATCTGAAAAAACAAAAGGCCTAAACCCTTGTTCCATTACGAACTTATGGCGCCATCCTCCGGCCCGTGACGTCAAGCAACAGAGCCAACTAAACAAAGACAGCCTTAACAAAAACAGCGTTAACAATGATAACACAAACATTTTGTATTTCCCAAGATAGAGGTACTTTTTTCCCCCAAATAGAATAGAATCCCCTTAAAGGGACCCGTACCCCTTGGCATGATCCCCCTTATACGAACAGTCCTTAATCGGGATTCTAGTACCCCCGATTATAATCCCTATTAAGGACTGTTAGTATAAGGGGAAGCATCCCAAGGTGGCCCTAAACCCTAAACCCTAAACCCTAAACCCTAAACCCTAAACCCTAAACCCTAAACCCTGTGTTCAGAGATCCCCTGACATGCCACACAACACAACGACCGGCCAAAGACCTCTCGGGTCATTATTTGGGCGCTGGACCAGAGCACGTCCTCCGCGGCTCAGGGTTTAGGGTTTAGGGTTTAGGGTTTCGGGTTTAGGGTTGAGGGTTTAGGGTTTGGGGTTTAGGGTTGAGGGTTTAGGGTTTGGGGTTTAGGGTTTAGGGTTTAGGGTTGAGGGTTTAGGGTTTAGGGTTTAGGGTTTAGGGTTTAGGGTTTAGGGTTTAGGGTTTAGGGTTTAGGGTTTAGGGTTTAGGGTTTAGGGTTTAGGGTTTAGGGTTTAGGGTTTGAACTGAAGGTTCAGAAACCCTGAGCCCTAAACCCTAAACAGGAAATCCTAAACCCTAAACCCCTGAGCCCTACAACTTACACCCTTAAACCCTTAAACCCTTGAACCCTTCAACCCTAAAACCTTCAACCCTAAACCCTTAATTAAACCCTTAAACCCCTAAACCCTTCAACCCTTAAACCCTTCAACCCTTGAACCCTTACACCCTTCGACCCTTAAACCCTTAAACTCTTAAACCCTTAGACCCTTCAACCCTTAGACCCTTCAACCCTTAGACCCTTAAACCCTTAAACCCTTAAACCCTTGAACCCTTAAACCCTTAAACCCTTAAACCCTTAACCCTTAAACCCTAAACCCTAAACCCTAAACCCTAAGACCCTTAGACCCTTAGACCCTTACACCCTAAACCCTAAACCCTTAAACCCTTAAATCCCTAGACCCTTAGACCCTAGACCCTTAGACCCTTAGGCCCTTAGACCCTTAGACCCTTAGACCCTTAGACCCTGAGACCCTTAGACCCTTAGACCCTTAAACCCTTGGACCCTTAGACCCTTAGACCCTTAGACCCTTAGACCCTTAGACCCTTAGACCCTTAGACCCTTAGACCCTTAGACCCTTAGACCCTTACCCTCATGAAACCCTAAACCCTAAACCCTAAACCCTAAACCCTAAACCCTAAACCCTAAACCCTAAGCCCTAAGCCCTAAGCCCTAAGCCCTAAGCCCTAAGCCCTAAGCCCTAAGCCCTACCTTAGACCCTCACGAGGCCCAGAGCCATGGCATGGCTTGGGATGGATGGAGGGGATTCAGGGTTTAGGGTGTAGGTTTTAGGGTGTAGGGTTTAGGGTTTAGGGTTTAGGGCTCAGGGTTGAGGGAAGAACTTGCAGCTCAAAATCACGGAGGGCTTCTGGGCTTTGGCGCATGTTAAGGGCTTAGGGTTCCGGATTCAACTAAGCCCTAAACCCTAAACCCTAAACCCTAAACCCTCAACCCTAAACCCTAGCCCTAAACCCTGAACCCTAAATCCTAAATCCTAAACCCTAAACCCCAGGCCGTCCTTGACGGAGACATCCGGGAACTTCCGGTGTCTCAACGTCTTCACGTGGTCCTGGGCGTGGGCAACGGACTGGGAGGTCTAGGGGGTTTAGGGTTTAGGGTTTAGGGTTTAGGGGTTAAGGGGTTAAGGGGGTCTAGGGGGTCTAGGGGGTTTAGGCTTTAGGGTTTAAGGGTTTAGGGGGTTTAGGGAGTGTAGGTTGTTAAGGGGGCCTAGGGTGTTTAGGGGGTTTGGTTTAGGGGGTTTTAGGGGGTTTTAAGGGGTTTAGGGGTTTCAGGGGCCTAGGGGGTTTAGGGGGTTTAGGGTTTAGGGTTTGGGTTTGGGGTTTGGGGTTTGGGGTTTGGGGTTTTCGTTTAGGGGTTACTATAGGGGCCTAAATAATTAGAACAGGGTTTTGGGGGTACTTACAATATGATAAGGGGACCATAAGGGAATACGATTGGTAACTATTCCGACCCCTATATTAGTTGGGCACTTTTGGGAGAAGAAGTCTGAGGCTTCGTGGTATGTGGAGCTGGATTCTCCACACCTCGAGGGGACATGTGGAGCTCAGGGTTTAGGGCGCATCCAAAGGGAGGCTTCCTCTCGGAAAGCAGGGTTTAGGGTTTAGGGTTTCGGGTTTCGGGTTTAGGGTTTAGGGTTAGGGCCAAACACCCCAAAGCTTTCTGCAGACAGCAAAATTTTCCGGTTCTCTTTAGGGTTTAGGATTCAGGCTTTAGGGCGTAAAGTCTTTCGAGACCCTGAACCCTAAACCTCAATTGAAAGTTCAGGAAACTCTGTCGAACCCTGAACCCTACTCCCTATGTATAAACCCTGAACCCTGAACCCCGAACTTAACCCTAAACCCTAAACTCTAAACCCTAAACCCTAAACCCTAAACCCTAAACTCTTACCCAAAGAACCAATCCGCTTTGGCAAGCAAGGCTCTACTTCACGGTTCCAGGTGCTCTGCGCGTGGCGCACAAGGAAGATGTACCTGGATTCTATGAGTTTAGGGTTTAGGGTTTAGGGTTTAGGGTTTTAGGGTTTAGGGTTTAGGGTTTAGGGTTTAGGGTTTAGGGTTTAGGGTTTAGGGTTTAGGGTTTAGGGTTTAGGGTTTAGGGTTTCGGGTTTAGGGTTCAGGGTTCAGGGTTCAGGGTTCGGGTGATCTTGTGGGGTACTGAAGGGAGGGCGGTTCATGTGGGGGGTAGGTAGGTACATCAGGGAACCTTGGGTTACATACCTCCCTTGAACCCCTCTTCCTGAAGAACCCTACAACTCCATAGAAAAATTTGCACACACACATATATATATATATAGTTATGTATTTATTTTGTATTTAATTTGACTTGTTTAAGTGTTTTTTGATCCATGTATTTATTTTATGTCTATTACTTACATTTATATGCTAGCCCGCCTCCCCAAAAGCCCACAACACCAAAATCAGACGAGCCACAAAACCCCAAACCAAAAACACACAAGCATTATTCTGAGAGTCTTGGAAAGAGGAAAACAAAAAACACATGCAAAAAAAAAAAACACACACACAATAAACCCAAAAAAACAATACTTCCAAACTCTTGGCGTCAGGGGTAAGTCTCAGAATATTGTTGTTTTTCTCCTGTTGTCGTTTTCGTTTTGGCTTTTTGGTTTGGCTTTCAAGAGTCTGGAAATGATGGCTGTTTTGTTTTGTTGATTTCCAGCTTCTGTTTTCAAATAGAGAAATAGTGCCTGTCCCAAACCGAAGCAAATAGTGTGCTTGTTTAGATACATAATGCCTGTACAATTATTTTGTATACGAAAGAGGCTCGTGAACTATCCTAGCCTCTGTTTCATAGAATAGCCATTGCAAGAAATCGTGGTTGCGCTAGGCAATCTAGACAAAATATTGCAATGTCATCGCAAAATAATGCGTTTTCAAAGCAATTCCTTCTTTTCTAGAGGCAGTGCTGGTCCCAGGCCTGGACAAATCGTGTGCTTTTCTGGATACATAGTGCTTGTACAAGGCAAAATGTTGAATTAATATGATAAGAAAGAGCTAGTGAACTATCTAGTTGCTTTATGTAATCAAAGAATACCCATTGCATAAATCATAATTGTGCTAGGGAAAGTGTTGATCAAAAACTATACGGGCTACTGAAGTATCCTAGTTTAGCAATTATTCATGGGAGATTCACTTCATACGAATTGCATCATCATTGTACGTGATTTTCTTCACTAGAACATGAATCAAATAGCTTACCATTAGTGAGATGAGTACTGGTTAAAACAGACGACTTGGGTACTAACTTATGCACTGATTGTAAGACAAGCAGCCTTCATTACATCGAAACCTGGCCGAAGTTCTATTTGTGTATTATAGGTTCTGTCTAGAACACATAATTCGCATAGGCAAGCTTGAGTCTCCTAGAAATCGGGAGAATCTCTGGTGAAGCTTGGAATTCGGGGGTTTTCAGGTTTTCCAGGGCAAACAGTCCAATTTTGCTAGGCGATGCGTTCTTTATAAGAGCAATGAATAATGCTTTTCCCAATCGAAATATTGATCAACTATGCAAATTAAATACGAACGAGGCACGTAGTAGACTTTTTAAGTGCACCGGTGCAATATTCATTGCACAGAAGTTCAATACTCAGTATGTATTGGAATTTGTCGTATTAGCATTCGGCCCTATCTTCGCCATGTTGAGTGTCCAATGTAGGACAGCTATTGGGGCACACGCCACAACCCCCGATAAGCAAGATTTGGTATAAAAATTGTAGTAGTTTTTATTGTACCTGCATGAGAGTCAGATAGCTGTATGCACAAAGTTGGGATGTTGTGTTCATGACAACTATTTATTGATTTGTATATATGTATATCTTTACACCCATACAGGTACGTATGCGTTTATATTATATTATATATTACATTGTATTTCATTATATCATATTCGACTATATTATGATATATTATATGATGTCTGTCAGGCTCCAAACCTAGAAGCTTGAAACTACAAGTCATGTACAACCCTCAAACCTCATTGGGTTAAGGGTTTGGGGCTGACGTTGCTTGTGAACAAGCCCAACAAAATGCGGCACGGCCAAAGCCCCGCGTCCAACCTGTTTGTGAGTCTCGCGCCCGACACCCGGTGATGTAGGATGCGTCCACCCCACCATCAGAAGGCAGAGAGCAAGGCGGCCGTTATACTGTCTAGGGCTTAGGGTTTAGGGTTTAGCGTTTAGGGTTTAGGGTTTAGGGTTTAGGTTTAGGGTCCTTGAAACGCCAGCCCAGGCACTTCTCGACACCGAGCCCTGTGTCGGCCTGGTGCGCGTCGAGTTGTGAGGCGGCTTTGGGTTTCGGGTTTAGGGTTTAGGGTTTAGGGCTTAGGTTGTAGGGTTTGTGTAGATTTGGGCTTATAGAGTTTAGGGTTCTGGCTCCTTTTGCCGGGTCTTCTTTGAGCTCCCTATACTCTCAAGCCTCAACCTCAAACCGAAACCCTAACACATCCCCCCCCCCAAACTCATGGAAACCCCCTGTAGCTCCCTATACTCTTCAGCATCGCATGCAAGACATCAAGGCCATCGGTACCCACATGTCGAGCCCCCTTGGTCTTAGGGTTTAGGTTTCGGATTTAGAGTTGTTCTACAGGTAAGAGATTAGGGTCTTGGAGCCAGGGTGTAGGACTTAGGACTGAGTGCGTCGGGCTCACGATTTGTGAGAGCATGGTTCCAACTTCGAATTATTTGTCGATCGAATCGTGTTCATAAAGACTTGGCAGCCCAATACCCATAGTTAAATATACTAAGGGTTCCCTGTTTGGGATTGGGCACTTTTTAAGCTAGAAGGTAACCCAGAACCAACAAAAAGTGCGACAGGGGGGGGCCGCCGGGCTACCAGGAAGTTTCACCCTAAACCCTAACCCCAAACCCTACACTCTCCGAAGGACGTTCGACCCGCTGCCCACCCAGTTCTCTCCGAAGCCGAAACCCCAAAACCCAAAGGGTTTAGGCTTTAGGTTTTAGGTTTTAGGGTCTAGGGTTTACGGTTAAGGGTTTAGGGTTTAGGGTTTTTAGGGGTTTAGGGTTTCTAGGGTTTTTAGGGGTTTAGGGGCTTTAGGGGTTAAGGTTTTAGGGGTTTAGGGTTTAGGGTTCAGGGTTTAGAGGTTTAGGGTTTAGGGTTCAAGTTTAGGGTTTCGGGTTTCGGGTTTAGGGTTTAGGGTTTGGGGTTTCGTGTTTCGGGTTTAGGCCCTACACCCCGGACCCTAAGCCCTGACCCAAAGCCCCCCCGAAGAGGTATCGCTGAGGAAGCGGCTCCCGGCATTGTGTTGCCGTTCCGGGTGCCTGGCCCACACTCCAAGATGTTCCCCCCCTGATACTAGCAGTCCTTCATAGGGATTAAGGACACCCTAAACCCTAAACCCTAAACCCAAAACCCTAAACCCTATTAAGGACTGCTAGTATAAGGGGGGAACATCGCAACCCACACTTTTTGAAGGGAGCAAGGGTTGCGGGCTTTAAGCCCGCAACCCTAAGCCTTAGGGCTTAGGGTTGACCAAGCCCTGACTTCCAGTGAGCGTAAAAGTAGCTCCCTCAGCCCTAAGCCATGAGCCCCGAGCCCTGAGCCCTGAGCCCTAAGCCCCAAGCCCTAAACCCTAAACCCTAAACCCTAAACCCTAAACGCTTCACCGAGATATCAGAGAAGTAATCAATCGCATGTGTGTATTCGCCGCTGGCGGTTCGAAGGCCTAGCACCTCTGAACCTTCTTGGCTGCCCACACCTAAACCCTGCACCCTGCAAACCACAAAAACCTGAGAAGCGCGTCCGAGTCCCTAAACCCTAAACCCTAAGCCCTAAGCCCTAAGCCCCTAAGCCCCAAACCCTAAACCCCACACCCTAAACCCTGGACCCTGAGCCCTGCAAACCTCAAACAGCTCAACACCCCTAAGCCCTAAACCACCTCAAGCCCAAGGCCTCAAACCCTAAAGCCGAAAAAACCCTAAAACCCCAAACCCCCAAAATCCCTGTAATACCTTTTAAATAACAAGTATGATAATAACTATGAGAATGGTCATACTAACAATAATAGTGTTAATAATCAACTTAGGACTTAAGACCCTAAAAAGCCCGAAACAAAAACTCAAAAAGCCCTAAAAAAAGCCCTAAAAACTCCCCAAAAAGAAGCCCTAAAGCGACCCCGAAACCCTAAACCCTGTGGGGTTTGGGGGTTCGGGTTTTCGGGGCGTTTTCTGCGCGGCATGAGAAAGTAAGGACTGGGCTGAACACCGTGCCCGCTGCATAGGATGCCTTGTTGATGGGGGCTTTGGGAGTTTGGGGCTTTGGGAGTTTGGGGCTTTGGGAGTTAGGGTTTTAGGGTTTAGGGTTTAGGGTTTAGGGGTTAGGGGTTAGGGGTTAGGGGTTAGGGGTTTAGGGGTTAGGGGTTAGGGGTTAGGGGTTACGGGTTACGGGTTACGGGGTTAGGGGTTAGGGGTTAGGGGTTGAGGGTTTAGGGGGTTAAGGGGCTTAGGGGCTTAGGGTTTAGGGGCTTAGGGGTCTAGGGGTTAGGGGTTGAGGGTTTAGGGGCTTAGGGGCTTGGGGGCTTAGGGGCTTAGGGGCTTAGGGGCTTAGGGGTTTGGGGCGGTTTAGGGGTTTAGGGGTTTAGGGGTTTAGGGGTTTAGGGGTTTAGGGGTTTAGGGGTTTAGGGGTTTAGGGGTTTAGGGGTTTAGGGGTTTAGGGGTTTAGGGGTTTAGGGGTTTAGGGGTTTAGGGGTTTAGGGGTTTAGGGGTTTAGGGGTTTAGGGGTTCAGGGGTTCAGGGGTTCAGGGGTTTAGGGTTTAAGAGTTTAGGGGCTTAGGGGCTTAGGGGCTTAGGGGCTTAGGGGCCAGGGGCTTAGTGGCTTAGGGGCTTAGAGCTATAGTCAAGGTTTCGGGGTTTAGGGTATAGCTAAGGTTTAGGGTTGGGGTTTTGGGGGTACTGCGATTGGGGCTTTGGAATTTGGGGTTAGGGGTTTAGGGGTTTCGGGTTTAGGTTTTGTGGGGGTTTGGGGTTCAAGGTTTGGGGTTCCGGGCTTCGGATTTCCTAAGGATGCAGGGCATGCGCAAAAGAGGTCCGTGGCCTGTGCTTAGTTATTTGGATCTTGGGTGCTCAAGGACTGTCAAATTAACAGGGCAGCAACAAGCTTGGAAACAGATGAACATAGAACTGCCATGACGCATATATTCAGCTCGGGTTTAGGGTTTGGGGTTTAGGGTTTAGGGTTTAAGCTTTAGGGCTTAGGGCTTAGGGAGAATGAGGGTGTGATGCCTTCATAACTTGGAGCCATACCGGAGGAGAGAAAGTTTCTTCCGCAGATGCGAAAACTCAATTGGAGAGCGTGATGAACATGATGGGTTTGCTGGAGGTAGGGCAAGGGACTCACTGAGCGAGAGAGAAGAGCAATCAGTTACATAGGCTGCGCAAGAACACAGCCAAAAACAAAAACGACCCTGAACCCTAAACCCTAAACCCGGAACCCGAAACCCTAAACCCTACACCCTAAGCCCTAATCCCTAAGCCCTAAGCCCTAAGCCCTAAACGCTAAACCCTAAACCCAACTTTTCTGCACACACTACGCCTCTAGCGCTAAAAACGCTCTAGGCACCGAACTCTTCACCGTCTCAACAACAGCGAAACGAAGGTACTAGGGTTCAGGCAGGGTTTAGGCCTGGACCCCAAATCCCCCAAATCCCGCAACCCCTCCTCTCTGCTTAAGAACCCCCCAAAAAGAAACAAAACAAAGAAAGATGATCCCTATATTGGCCTTACAAGGAAGAAGATCTTGCTTGTTTTTAAAAAAATTGGGGGGGGGGGGGGGGGGGGGGGGGGGGGGTTCTTAACTAAATAGTACCCAGCCGTAAACCCTACACCCTAAACCCTAAACCCTGAACCCTGAACCCTAACCCTAAACCCTAGACCCTAAACCCTACACCCTAAACCCTAAACCCTAAACCCTGCACCACCCCAGGAAAGCCGCGGCGCGCCGAGGCTCCGCGTGGGCGGGGCGCGAAGCTCAGCGCTGGTGAGCAAACGGCGACGGCGATGGGGCGGCTGTTTTGGGGTGTTTTTGAGGTTTAGGGTTTAGGGTTTAGGGTTTAGGGCTGTTAGAGGGGAGAGGGGCTCTACATGTGATTGATCTCGGCATGTAGGAGCAAGTCATCGGATGAAGCAGATTTTGAAGAAGCCCTAAACCCTAAACCTTAACCCTAAACCCTAAACCCTAAACCCTAACCGTATATAAACCCTAAACCCTAAACTAGAGTTAGGCGCTTGGACTCGCCAGCATCTGGCAGGGCATCCTCTGCTCGCCCCCTGCCCCAAAGAAAGTGGGTTAAGGGTGTATAGGGTTTAGGGTTTGGAGTCTAGGGCTTGGGGTTTCGGGTTAGGGTTTAGGGTTTAGGGTTTAGGGTTTAGGGTTTAGGGTTTAGGGTTTAGGGTTTAGGGTTTAGGGTTTAGGGTTTAGGGTTTCGGTTTTAGGGTTTAGGGTTTAGGGTTTAGGGTTTAGGGTTTAGGGTTTAGGGTTTAGGGTTTAGGGTTTAGGGTTTAGGGTTTAGGGTTTAGGGTTTAGGGTTTAGGGTTTAGGGTTTAGGGTTTAGGGTTTAGGGTTTAGGCCCCCTAGCAAATTCGTTGAGAAGCCCTCAGTCCCCAGACCTCTGGGAGCCGGCCGCCACTCGCGCACCCGCCAACGCCACGCGCCGGGTCCGCACCTTTTGGGATTTCTGGGGGCAGCGATGAAGTCAGTAGGGTAGGGTTTAGGGTTGGGGTTTGGGGCTTGGGGTTTAGGGTTTGGAGTTTGGGGTTTAGGGTTTAGGGTTTAGGGTTTCGGGTTTCGGGTTTAGGGTTTAGGGTTTAGGGTTCAGGGTTCAGGGTTCAGGGTTCAGGGCTTGCCGTTTGGGTTTAGGGCTTGGGGTTTGTAATTCATATTTGAGGGGTTTGATTTCGGACTTTGGGGTTTAAGGTTTAGAGTTCAGGCGTGAACCTAGACCCTAAATCTCAACCGCAAACCCTACCTACTTAATAGACTTTGCGCATTTCGCCTGTGCCTTTCTTACTTCAGGCTTCTGTTCGGGCCTACCCCAAACCCTAACCCCTAAACCCTAAACCCTCAACCCTAAACCCTAAACCCTAAACCCTCAACCCTAAACCCTAAACTCTAAACCCTAAACCCGCCCGCCGGAATGGAGTCTAGCACCCTCTGCTCTCCTCAAGGCTTCTCTCGGGTTTCGGGTTTGGGGTTTGGGGTTTGGGGTTTGGGGTTTGGGGTTTAGGGTTTAGGGTTTAGGGTTTAGGGTTTAGGGTTTAGGGTTTAGGGTTTAGGGTTTAGGGTTTAGGGTTTAGGGTTTAGGGTTTAGGGTTTAGGGTTTAGGGTTTAGGGTTTGAACCCAAACCCTGGTACGCCAAAGGCTTCACGACAAGATGCTTATGCGCGATTGGAGCCAAATCGGCTTGTGTGAGCTCCTGCCAAGATCCAGATGCTTCGGGACGGGTTCACTGGGTTCAGAAATGGGTTTGGAAGTTTGGGGGTGTAGAGTTTAGGGCTTAGGGCTTAGGGCGCTTAGGGGGCTTAGGGCTTGGGGCTTAGGGCTTAGGGCTTGGGGCTTAGGGCTTAGGGGCGGGATTCAGGGAGAAGGTTGGGGAGCATGTTGGCGGTGGCCTCCCCATCGATCTTGCCCATGTCGATGCGCTCCACCTGCCCGGCACCAGTGTGCTATTTGAGAGTTTGAGGGGTTCGGGTTTCAGATGTTTAGGGTTTAGGGTTTAGGGTTTAGGGTGTAGGGTTTCGGGTTTAGGTTTGGAAGGTTTGGGAGTTATGTTTCTTTGGTTGAGGGGCTGCAGACCCACAAGTACAAGCAAGAGGTACCTCGAAACGTCCCTGACCCACCCCATTCAGAACCACAAACCCCACACAGTAAACCTAAACCCTAAACGCGCTACATGCCAAACCGCCTAAACCCTCTGACCCTGCCCTAAACCCTAAGCCCTAAACCCTAAACCCTCTGCCCTAACCCTGAACTCTCAAACCCCAAGCCCAATTAAACCGCATGAGCACGGCATCTGGGATCAAGGGACTACAGGAGGGATCCTTATAAGGGAACTTAGGGGCTATTTGGAGTTATTTAGGGGCTTCTTAGGTACATGGGGACTATATAAGGTATATATATATATATATATATCCATATATATATATATATATATATTTATTTATTTATATACATATAAGGGTTATTTAATATAGAAGTCATAGATTAAGGGTCCCTTCTAGGGGTCCGTCCTTGGTTGCCCCGGCCTGGTTAGGCACTGGCTGCGGCTCACGGGCGGCCGCCAGCTGGCACACGGGATGTGGCTTAGGGGTTTCTTGGGGGCTCTTGCCGGGTTGGGGTTTTGGGGGGTTGGGGGTTTAGGGTGTAGAGTTTAGGGTTTAGGGTTTAGGGTTTAGGGTTTAGGGTTTAGGGTTTAGGGTTTAGGGTTTAGGGTTTAGGGTTTAGGGTTTAGGGTTAGGGTTTAGGGTTTAGGGTGTAGAGTTTAGGGTTTAGGGTTTAGGGTGTAGGGCCTAGGGTCCTGGGCTTTGACAATTTGACAGGGTTTGGAGCCGCCCGGGTCAAAAAAGCCCTGCAGAACCCTAAACCCTAAATCCTAACCCCTGAATCCTAAAACCTAAACCCTAAACCCTAAATCCTAACTCCTAAATCCTAAACCCTAAACCCTAAACCCGCAACAACGGCGGCCTATTTCTGGGGGGAAGCTTCCAAGGTTGTCACCCCTCGAACCGCAGGTGTTCGAAAAGTAGGTACCCTAAAATCTAAACCCTAACCCTAAACCCTAAGCCCTGAAAACCCCCTAAACCCCCTAAACCCCCTAAACCCCCTAAACCCCCCTAAACCCCCCTAAACCCCCCTAAACCCCCCTAAACCCCCTAAACCCTAAACCCTAAACCTTAAACCCTAAACCCTAAACCCTAAACCCTAACCCTGAATCCTAAAGCCCCTCGCAATCTTTCTCCGTCATCCTCAGGGCCCCTCCGCATCCCTAAGTCGCCTGTCATCCTCAACCCGAGGGCTCAGGTCCGGGGAAGTTTCGAGGTTTAGGGTTTAGGGTTTAGTAGGGTTTAGGGTTTAGGGTTTAGGGTTTAGGGTTTAGGGTTTAGGGTTTAGGGTTTACGGTTTACAGTTTAGGGTTTAGGGTTTAGGGTTTAGGGTTTAGGGTTTAGGGTTTGGGGTTTAGGGTTTAGGGATTAGGGTTTAGGGTTTAGGGTTTAGAGCTTTGGGTTTAGGGTTTAGGGGTTCCTGTGGCTCTTGTGTCTAGGAAGTCTTCGAGGTTTTAGGTCTCAAATCCTGAACCCTAAACCCTAAACCCTAAACCCTAAACCCTAAACCCTAAACCCTAAACCTCTTAGAGTTGGGTACCCTTCGGTTCAAAGAGGGCTGCTGAAGCCATGCCGGTGGCCCGGTTTCACCGAGAGCGCGGGAGATCCTTACAGTCAGGCCTTCGGACCCCCTTAAACCCTAAACCCTAAACCCTAAACCCTAAACCCAAAACCCTAAACCCTAAATCCTACCACCCCCTTCCCCCAAAATCTCACATCGGCTTCTTCAGGCTGGCTCTCAGACTTTCAGGATTTGGGATCGTGCCCTAAACCCTATAAACCCTAAACCCTAAACCCTAAACCCGAAACCCTGAACCCTAAACCCTAAACCCTAAACCCTAAACCCTAAAACCTAAACCCTAAACCCAAGGCCCGGACTCTAAGGACAACCCAAAGCAGGCTGTGCTCAGAACGGCTGGCGCTTGCCACTCTGGAGGACGGGGGAGAAACACCTCAACGCCCATCTCCCTAAACCCTAAACCCTCACTTAAATCTGAATTGGAATCCGTTTAGTCGCCAAGTGTCTCGCTTCGTGACAGTCCGCATGACCGATTGCATAAACCCTAAACCCTAAACCCTAAACCCTAAACCGGGAAGACCAGAGTTCAACGCGCCGGCTTCCCGACCATGCCAGATAAAGAGCCCGTCGGAATGAGCGGGACCGGAGCTGAAGCCACTCTGATGGGATTTAGGGTTTAGGGTTTGGGTTTAGGGTTCAGGGTTTAGGGTTTAGGGTTCAGGGTTCAGGGTTTAGGGTTTAGGGTTTAGGGTTTAGGGTTCAGGGTTTGGGGTTTAGGGTTTAGGGTTTAGGGTTTAGGGTTTAGGGTTTAGGGTTTAGGGTCTAGGGTTTAGGGTTTAGGGTTTAGGGTTTAGGGTTTAGGGTTTAGGGTTTAGGGTTTAGGGTTTAGGGTTTAGGGTTTAGGGTTTAGGGTTTAGGGTTTAGGGTTTAGGGTTTAGGGTTTAGGGTTTAGCGCTGTTGAGAATCTGGGCAGTCAGTTCTTTCTGGCAAGATGAAACTTCAAGGAGTCGATGGCAAAGAAGGCCCACCCCCCCCCCCCCCCCCCCCCCCCCCCCGGCATCCCAAGATTATAGGGCCCCTAAACCCTAAACCCTAAACCCCAAACCCCAAACCCTAAACCCTAAACCCTAAACCATACGCCTTAAACCCTAAACCCGAAACCCTAAACCCTAAACCCTAATTAAACCCTCAACCCTAAACCCTACGCCCTAAACCCAAAACCCTGCTGAGTTCCACGGGCCGCTTTTGGGCCAAAGCTACCAGTGTCGATCGCTGTTGCTCCGCAGCCCGTCGCACGCTGACATCCAGTTGCATCCACCCCACCACCCCAAAAAAAAACCCAACAGTACAAGGGGTTGCGGGTTAGGGGTTCGGGTTTAGGGTTTAGGGTTTAGGGTTTAGGGTTTAGGGTTTAGGGTTTAGGGTTTAGGGTTTAGGGCTTAGGGTTTAGGGTTTAGGGTTTAGGGTTTAGGGTTTAGGGTTTGGGGTTTAGGGTTTAGGGTCTAGGGTTTAATTAGGGCGCAGGGCTTAAGGATTTTGAGGCTTAGGGACCTTCAAGGGGGCGGCATGTTTTCCTACCATCACACGAACTGAAGATCGGCGTGCATGGGGAGCCACGTTGTTCGGAGACAAGTGTGGCCCATGAAGCACGGAAAAGCCTTCAAATCTCTGGGACACGACCCGATCAGGCTCGGGCCTTTGATCTGGGCACCCGGGTTTAGGTTTTAGGGTTTAGGGTTTAGGGTTTAGGGTTTAGGGTTTAGGGTTTAGGGTTTGGGGTTTGGGGTTTGGGGTTTGGGGTTCCAGCTCTTGGCTGCGATGAGCTGCAAAAGCTGTCGAGGAGATGCCCAGACTTTCACAACTTCCACAAGGGGGTTTACGAAAATAGGGGTTCAGGGTTTAAGGTTTAGGGTTTAGGGTTTAGGGTTTAGGGGTTTAGGGTTTAGGGTAATAGACCCCCAAATAGTAGGCTCCCGTATACAAAGGACCCCAAAACAGGTACCCCCCCCCCCAATATCGCAAACCCCCATAAAGCCCTCAGACAGTCACCTGAATTCGATCTGTCTGCCTCGGTGCGCACCCTAAACCCTAAACCCTAAACCCTAAACCCTAAACCCTAAACCCAGTTACGGACCTCCTCAGAAATTGGGTATCCCGAGCCCCAAAAAATTTCTACCGGCCCCTAGGAGCTGCCCGAAACCCTAAACCCTAAACCCTAAACCCTAAACCCTAGACCCTAGACCCTAGACCCTAAACCCTAAACCCTAAACCCTAAACCCTAAACCCTAAACCCTAACTACTCGATCTACGCTTCCAACCAGGGCAAACCCCCCGGGACCAGGACCACCACCTGCAAGCCGGACACGCCTCTGAACTTTTAGGCTTTAGGGTTTAGGGTTTAGGGTTTAGAGTTTAGGGTTTAGGGTTTAGGGTTCAGGGTTTTCAGGGTTTTCAGGGTCTTGAGGGTTCTTAGGGCTTTTAGGGTTTTTAGGGTTTAGGGTTGACGTAGGCTGGCCCTTGCTTAGGGTTCACTGTCCAGCGTGCCAAAGCCTAGAGATTTTAGGGTTTAGGGTTTAGGGTCCCGAAACCCTGAACCCTAGAATCGGATTCGGGGGGTTTGGGTCTTAGGGCTTCCGGGGCTGAACCATCACCACCTAACCTAAGCCCTCTTAATGCCTTGAGGTTTAGGGTGTAGGTTTCAGGGGTTCAGGGGTCTAGGGGGGTTAGGGGGGTTAGGGCTGCCCAGCAACCCCACCCCTAAACCCTAAACCCCCCAAACCCTAAACCCTAAACCCTAAACCCTAAACCCTGAACCCCCCAAACCCCCTAAACCCCCGTAAACCCCCTAAACCCTAAACTCTGAACCCTAAACCTGCCGGGCTGCAGGGTGAAGAAGTCGCTGTCGGGGCATCGTGCCAGAAAGTTCTCGAGGAACTCGATGCGGTGGCGGCCTCGTGGGTTTAGAGCTACATAGTTCCAAGGGTTTCAAGGGTTTCAAGGGTTTAAAGGGTTTAAAAGGGTTTAAAGGGTTTAAAGGGTTTTAAAGGGTTTTAAGGGTTTGAAGGGTTTAAAGGGTTTTAAGGGTTTAAAGGGTTTAAAGGGTTTAAAGGGTTTAAAGGGTCTTAAAGGGTTTAAAGGGTTTGAAGGGTTTGAAGGGTTTGAAGGGTTTAAAGGGTTTAAAGGGTTTAAAGGGTTTAAAGGGTTTATGGTTTAGGGCCTAAGGTTTAGGGTTTAGGGGTTAGGGTTTAGGGGTACCCCCCCCCCCCCCCCCCAACCCCCTGAGAAAAAGCCCTCAAATCCTCAAGCCCTGAAGCCTTAAGCCCCTGAAAAGTCAAAAGCTAAGACCTCAAACCCGAACAGCCCTAGAAGCCTCAACCCCTGAAACCCTCAACCCCACTCTCAATCCTGAAACCCCCGCAACATCACCCTAAACCCTAGGATTTAGAAATCAGGGCTTTGGGTTCTGAACCCTGAACCCACCAAAACCCCGAACTCTGGAAACCCTAAACCCCACGCCAGCCACTGACTCCCAACCCTAAAACCCTAAAACCCTAAAACCCTAAAACCCTAAAACCCTAAAACCCTAAAACCCTAAAACCCTAAACCCTGAACCCTGAACGAGCTCGCTCACTTAAGTCCGCCACTGGGGTCCCGAATGCCACCGCCCCAGCTGTCACAGTGGGCCCACCATTGCCGCTTGAAGGCCTTGGTTGGAGCTTCGGGTTTGGGGTTTGGGGTTTGTGGTTTAGGGTTTGGGGTTTGGGGTTTAGGGTTTGGGGTTTAGGGTTTGGGGTTTAGGGTTTGGGGTTTAGGGTGGAGGGTGGAGGGTTTATGGTTTACGGCTGGTGGGTTTAGGGTTCTTTCAACACGAAGGGCTACGAAACCTCTGCTTGCGACATGGTGGGCACTCGACTGCCGCTTTCGTTCCTTCACGGCATTCACCAACTCCTGCAGCAGGAATGCCCGTCGCAGCCTACTGTAGGAGCCTTCATAACTAGAACAGGGTTTGGAATTATTATAGTATATTTAGAAAGGGACCATAAGGGAACATTGTTAGCAACTATCCCGCTCCCTATATTATACCATCAACCCTAAACCCAAAATTGAGCCCTAGACGCCCCTATAAACCCAACCTCCCAAGCCGTAATGAACCTTACAAAAAGCCCAGACCCCTAAACCCTGAACATGAACCCTGAACCCTCAACCCAATACCCTAAATCCCATAAGTTTGACGGAACCCCAAGAAACCTACATGAACCCTGAACCCTCAACCCTAAACCCTAAATCCTAAATCCTATAAGTCTTAAGGAACCCCAAGAAACCTACATGAACCCTGCAACCTAATTGGAAGGCCTTGAGCTTCGGGCCGGCCATGAGATGTCCCATCAGTACCATTTTCGGGATGAGGGCGTTAGGGAGCTCAGAGTGTTTCGGGAAAACCTGCAAGTGTGTGCCGGAAACCTTCAGCATCAAAACCCTAAACCCCGAGCCCCGAAACCCTGCTTGTAACTCTCAATTTGCTTGGGGTTTCTTGTCGTCCTAATCCCTTGGGGCTCCCCTGAACCCTCAACCCTAAACATCAAACCCCTACACCTCAACCCTCTAGTTTACACTCACTAGGGCTGAGAGTTTGGTCAACCCTAAGCCCGATCCCGCTGGTCTCATCAACCCCCAAATCCTTAAGCTCTACTTGGAGGTTCATGCTACTTATTAACCACTTATAAGTGTACTACTTATGACCATATTCCGGCACTTAGAAGGTTTATAAGCGGGTTATAAGTACAGTTACTATTGGTTAAGAAGTACCATGAACCTCCAAGTAGCCCTTAGAAGCCTAAACCCAAGGTTGCCGGGTCAAAATCCCTAAGCCCTGAAACTCTGAGATCCCTAGAAGCCCTACTGTAGAAGCCCCTAAAACCCCGAAACCCCCCAGAGCCCTAAAAACCCAAAAACCCAAAACCCAAAACCCTAAACCCTAACCCCTAAACCCTAAACCCTAAACCCTAAACCCTAAACCCTAAACCCTAAACCCTAAACCCTAAACCCTAACCCTTCAGCACCTCGTGCCACCAGATCTGGTCCCGCTGTAGAGTCTGGCTCAAGTAGGGCGTCGGTGCAGGCACCTCCAGCACTTGGGCTTTAGGGGGGTTTAGGGTTTAGGGTTTAGGGGTTTAGGGGTTTAGGGGTTTAGGGGTTTAGGGTTTAGGGTTTAGGGTTTAGGGTTTAGGGTTTAGGGTTTAGGGTTTAGGGCTTAGGGTGTATTGAGGGTTGAGGGTTGGGGGGTTTAGGGTTTAGGGTTTAGGGTTTAGGGTTTGTCTCATTAGGCACCCTTGTGCGCCACCCCCCTTCTTGACCTGTTCAAGGCTTTCGTGCTTTCTGATCGTGTTCATTCATGCTTAAAACCCTAAACCCTAAACCGGAACGAAGGCCCTGCCCGAAGGCTCCAGAGCTCGAGTTTGCCGTTCGGGGTGATCAGGGGCCTCCCTTCAGGAGGCCCCTTCAGGAGGTGGCTGGCGCCTCATCCTGGGACGACGTACCACCCCAGAAAGGGGAACTTGGAGGTTCATGGTACTTACTAACCAATCAGAACTGGACTTGCAACTGCACTTATAGCCATAGAAGGGTCATAAGTACAGTTATAAGTGGTTGATGCGTACCAAGAACCTCCAAAGTATAATTAGGGTTTAGGGTTTAGGGTTTAGGGTTTAGGGTTTAGGGTTTAGGGTTTAGGGTTTAGGGTTTAGGGTTTAGGGTTTAGGCTCTAGGGTTTAGGGTTTAGGGTTTAGGGTTTAGGGTTTAGGGTTTAGGGTTTAGGGTTTAGGGTTTAGGGTTTAGGGTTTAGGGCTAGAGCTAAAGGGGTTGAGTTCTTAGGGCTTAGGGGTGTTCCAGGATGCCTAAGATGTCAACAGCTGCTGGCAAATTGGGCAATCTCGGTCCTTCCCCGTCAGATCCAAAACTCTTGAAAGCCCTAGGCCCTAGCCCTAAACCCTAAACCCTAAACCCTAAACCCTAAACCCTAAACCCTAAACCCTAAACCCTAAACCCTAAACCCTAAACCCTAAACCCTAAACCCTAAACCCTGAAGCAAGCTCACTTACACTGCTAGGTGCACATCCCCCGGCTTGGGCCACTACCCTTAGTTCAGGCATATGCCATGATTCGTAATCAGGACCCCTATACCTTAAATCATATTCGAGGGTTAAGGGTTTAGGGTTTAGGGTTTAGGGTTTTGGGTTTTGGGTTTTGGGTTTTGGGTTTTGGGTGTTGGGTTTAGGGATCCTATATACATTAAGGTACTTTCGTTAACTATGGGGTATTGGGCTTTTGGGGATGCTTTGTGTACTATGTAAAGAACACAACCAGCCCTCATGAAATGGGAAAGGCCAAACCCTGCCCCTAAAAACTAAACCCTAAACCCTAAACCCTAAACCCCAAGCCCTAAGCCCTCAACCACAAGAGCACGCGCGGTGCCAGCCCGGCCCATGGGACACTGGCGCCTCCGGCACAGATTTCGACTCCTCAGCCGACGTCTGAGCGCGGTTTAGGATTTAGAGTTTGGGGTTTCGGGCTTAGGGTTTAGGGGTTTAGGGTTGAGGGTTTAGGGTTTAGGGGTTGGGTTCAGGGTTTAGGGGTTAGGGTGTAGGGGTTTAGGGTTTGGGGTTTAGGGTTTAGGGCCAGGGTTTAGGGTTTAGGGCTTAGGGCTTAGGGTTTAGGGTTTAGGGTTTAGGGTTTAGGGTTTAGGGCCACGATCCTTAAACCCTCAAGCCAAGATGGGGCTACTAGGCCCTATCATCCCCATGATGAACCCTAATTATAAGGGCCCCTTTTTTGGGGGGGTTATAGGGCCCTAAACCCTAAACCCTAAACCCTAAACCCTAAACTCTCGAAACCTCACCGGAACCTCCACCCGAACTGCCCCCCCCCCCCCCCCGATCATCCACGAAGCCCAACCAGCAGAAGCCTCAACCCTAAACCCTAAACCCTCAACCCTAAACCTTGAACCCTAAACCCTGAACCTGGCCCGAAACCCTAAACCCTTCAGCCAAGGCCGGCTGAGCCCGTCACAACGGCCTCAAAGAACTGCTGGATGAAGCGGGCGTGGTGACGCTTGGGGTCTCGCCAGCCGTTTCCATACGCCTCGCTTCGAAGCTTCAGTCGCAGCTTAGGATTGTTCAGGGTTTAGGATTTAGGGTTTAGGGTGTAGGGTTTAGGGTTTAGGGATTAGGGTTCAGGGTTTAGGATTTAGGGCCCTCGTTCGTGAGCACTTAAACTCTGCCTTCACGAGCGCTCTGTGCGTTCAATAGCAAATCTCTCTGCACTTATACCTTACCACAAGTCACCCCGAACCCTTGAAACCCTGATGCCTAAGACTAAAACTATATAGGGTTTACTCCAATCCCTGTTAAGGACTGCTAGTATAAGGGTGAATCCCCCTCTCAAGCAATCTCAGCCCCGTGCACACAACCTGTAGGTATGAGGATGCTACATGCCAAGTTTCAAGGTTTCGTTCTTTGGGGTGCGTATTGCAGTCGATCTTACGGGCCCCACTCACCAACAAAAGGCAATATAAACCCTGCCTCCCAATGTAGCATTGGGGCGGTGGGAGCTCCTCTAGGTTGACCCCTTAAACCCTCTGAATAACGTTCCTACAATGCCCAAGAAGGGAAAAGAGATCGTTTCCCAGGGTGGCCCTAAACCCTAAACCCTAAAATCTAAACCCTAAACCCTAAACCCTGGCTTCTTCCTGTGCGCCTGAAGGGCTGGGAAAGTCGAATACAGGCGCCTCAATAACTAGAATAGGGTTTTGGGGGCGGCTCCTGGGCCACTGTATAACAATGGAGGGGTTGTCGGGGAATGCTATTAGTAACTATACTGACCCCGACGTTAGGGTCATGGAATTGCGGGGTCGGGGCGGGGGGGGGGGGGGGCTAGGGTTTGGGTTTTGGGTCTAAACCCTAAACCCCAAACCCTAAACCCCAAACCCTAAACCCTAAATCTTAAACCCTAAACCCTAACCCCTAAACCCTAAACCCTAAACCCTAAACCCTAAACCCTGTTTAGCTTGGGGTTAGGGGTGCCCATGGGAGCCTCGCACCACCGCCACCACAAAAGGCGCATCTCATCACCGTGCCGCTGAAGCCTGCCGGCAGGGTTTAGGGTTTCGGGTTTAGGGCCTAAACCCTAAACCCTACCCTAAGCCCTAAGCCCTAAGCCTTAAACCCTAGACCCTAAACCCTAAACCCTAAACCCTAAACCCTAAACCCTAAACCCTGACATGTTAAAAAAGTTCAGGGCTTAGGGTACAGGGTTTAAGGCGGAGGGGAGCCTGGAAGAGCCGCAGAAAAGTCGGCGGTTGAAGGCTGAGAGCTTTTGGTTTCGACATCTAGGTATAGGTATCAGGGTCGAGGGTGTACAGGCTTGGGGGCTTAGGGGGCGCAGGGGCTTCGGGGCTGAGGGGCTTCGGGCTTAGGCCTTAGGGCGAAGGGTTTACGGTTTGGGGTCTGAGCCTGAACTCCAAAGAAGCACTGGCCTCTTGACTTTGGTGACAAGCTCTGCATGCGCCGCACCTCAAACGAAGCTCAGCATGCGAAGCTGAGAGCCCGAATGTCGCAAATCCGCAATCTCTGCCATCCCAGCAATGATCCGAAGCACGAAGAGTATGGTATAGGGTTCCAGGTTTAGGGTTCAGGATTAAGGGTTTGGTGATGATTTCCTCTGCCCACAAGTCCTATAGGTCAGAAGCACCACCCGAATGCGCAACCGCTGCCCTCCAAGCAGCGATCGTCGTCGTCCCCCAAGGGGTGGGAGGAGAGCCTCTCGCCTTCTGAGCGAAGGTTTCGGGGTTGGGATTTCGGGTTTAGGGTTCAGGATCGGAGGTTTAGGGTCCAGGGAGTTAGGGGTTAGGGCCTCCTGGGTTTAGGATTTCAGGGCTCGGAGCAGGAAACTGTTGGGGGGAGGCCCAAGATGAAATCTTCGGGCTTGGGAATCCCCAAAAGCATCGAAAGTGCCGCAGTCATGGAAGATAGCTGCCTTCGTCGATAGCATCCGGAAGGGGGACGCGTGGCCTGCACGGTTTAAGGCTTGGGCTTGAGGAACTTTGAGGAAAACAGGAAACTAGGGGTTTTTACGGATTTAGGATTTTTTAGGGTTTAAAGCTTTAGGGTCCTCCTGGTCCGGGTTATAGGATTTTAGGACTTCAGGAAGCTGGGGTTTGAGGGTTTTAGGTTTTCAGGGTTCAAAGCTTTAGGGCCCTCCGGATGTGGGATTTATGGCTTCGGGTTTCAGGCCTGCCGCCCTGGGGAGGTTTGGGAGGCTGGAGGCCTTGTGTTCCTTCGGGGCGGTTGTGAGGCTCAAGATTGAACTCTGGGTACTCTGCGGATACTTAGGGCAACCCCTGCGGACGGGGCCCTTCAGGCCAAGGGCTAAAAGTTCAGGGTTTGGGCTTCCGTGTGCACGGCTTGCGCCAGAACATTCTGAAAGGAGTTGGGCTTCAGGATCACTAGACAAATCAGGGGTTCAAAGGGCCCCTAAACCCTCAAGATCTGGGTCACCTTGGGGCTTCGGTTTTGGGGGTTAAGCTAAGGTTGAGGCACAACCCTGGCAACTTACCTGGACCTCAAACCTTGGGCCCTTGAAACCCTGAAACCCCCCTCCTCGTGAGAGATCCTTTGACCAAAACAACAACTATCCTGCTCACTCTGTGAAAGCTTGCATGGTACAATATGGCCTGTGAGGGACTACAGCTCACTGAAGTCAGTACAGCTCCATGTGCTGCCAGTGCTGCTGTGCCGAGTCCAGCGCTGCCGCAAACGACATCCAGTTGCCAGTCGGCCAAAACAACTTCGTCCAGAGAACATCCCGAACACTTGTACTTGCAGAGAGCCGGTATGCTTCTCGCTCTGAGGTCAGGAGCAGGACCAGCAGAAACGAAGTCACAAGGTCTCCCTCCTTGTGTTACAAGCAGCACAAAAATTACCGCCTGGCAGCCCCTGGTCTCCCGTGCCGCATCTGGGAGGGGCAAAGAAACGCATGCCTGTGAGGTCAGCACTGCAAGCGGAAAAAGAACGAGGGGAAGCATCAAGCCGTGTTTGGGTTAAGCCCTAAACCCCGAACCCTGAAACCTCCAAACCCTCAAGTCCGACAGGAGGGCTGTCCTCGATCCCCATCGACCTGCTTCAGCTGCATTCAGAGGTTCCAGAGTGCCTTGGAGGGCTGGTTTGGTTTAGGGTTTAGGGTTTAGGGTTTAGGGTTTAGGGTCTAGGGTCTAGGGTCTAGGGTTTAGGGTTTAGGGTTTAGGGTTTAGGGTTTAGGGTTTAGGGTTTAGGGTTTCGGGTTTAGGGTTTAGGGTTTAGGGTCTAGGGTTTAGGGTTTGGGGTTTGGGGTTTAGGGTTTAGGGTTTGTCCCCGTTATACTAACAGTCCTCAATAGGGATTATAGTTGAGGTACCATAATGCCTCTTATATATCCCACATAGAATAGAGTCCCTTAAAGGGACGCCTCAAAAAGGGTACCCCTCTTGAAAGTGAAGAGGGCTTCCGATGACAGAGTGGGCGGGGGGCGGGCGGGGTGGATTCTCCAATTGATGGTCTGCGTGGGGGGGCTTCCCTTTATACTGCGGAGCCTTCTATTGCGGATACCCACCAAGCCAAACCCTACCCTAAACCCTAAACTACCCGAAACCCAAAGCCCTAAACCCCAAACCCCAAAACCTTACCCCTCGAACAAGAAGAGAGCTGAACCGCCGACCAAAAGAATGCGAAGCCCAAAGCCAC
>CAJNDS010000336.1:407500-425000 GCA_905221605.1 Symbiodinium natans
TAGCCCTAAACCCTAAACCCTAAACCCCAAACCCCAAACCCCCCTCCTCCTCGCCCAAAATCCCCTGAACCAGCAACCCTCAGATTCTCAACTTAGAAAGATTTTGGCCGCCCTGGGTTTAGGGTTTCGGGTTTCGGGTTTAGGGGCTTCGGGGGCTTAGGGGCATGAGAGTTCAGAGGTTGTGGTTCTTGGAGTTGGCAGTTCAGACAAACCCAAGCTATGGAGGCGACGGCAGTGCCGTACAAGCTCATCTTCAGAACGTGCAGCAGGCTCAAGCTTTCGCAACATGCGCTTCCTGCGATCCTGGCCTAAACCCTGAACCGCTAAAGCCCCAGAACCTCTCAAAGCCTTAAAAACCTAAGCCCTAAACCCAAAACCCTAAACCCTAAGCCCTAAACCCTAAACCCTAAACCCTAAACCAAAACCCTAGACCCTAAACCCTAAACCCTGCTCTCCATCGAAGCGTCCCGAGGACGGCGAGGCAGTCTTTGCGCGGGGGCCGCATTGCCTTCGGAAAGACCCAGGTTCAGGATTTAGGTTTGAAGGCTTAGGGTTTAGGGATTGGGGTTCAGGATTTCAAGCTTAGGGGGCTTTCTCCTGCCTAGCATTCATGCCTGCGCCCAGGCCATACCGGTTCAAGAACTTAGGGCTCCAAACCCTAAACCCTAAACCCTAAATCCTAAACCCTGAACCCGAAACCTTAGGGTCCAGGGTCTCGGGTTAAGGATTTATCGGGGGGGGGGGGCTTCGCGTGAGGGGGCGAGTCGGTGCTTTGGGGGCGGGAACCTCTTCCTATAGGGTTTTGGGTTTAGGGTTTAGGGTTTAGGGTTTAGGGTTTAGGGTTTAGGGTTTAGGGCTTAGGTTTTTTAGGCTTGGAGGTTCTAGGGTTGGGGGTGTGGGCTTTGTGATTCGGGGTTTTCGGGCTAAGGGATTTTAGGGTTTAGGGTTTAGGGTTCAGGGTTCAGGGATTCAGGACTAGGAACTTCAGGTTGTCTCCGAGGCTCCGACTAAACCCTAATCCGACTAAACCCTAAACCCTAAACCCTAAACCCTAAACCCCAAACCCTAAACCCTAAACCCTAACCCCTAAACTCCTCTCAGTCCCAGACGATGCGATGGGGGCTGCCACCACACATCGCTGAAGGCCACAGGCTTTCTGGGTGCCTTTTGGGGGCGTCTGTGAAGCATAACCCTAAACCCTAAACCCTAAACCCTAAACCCTAAACCCTAAACCCTAAACCCTAAACCCTGTCGCAGCTGCCCCCAGGGCCTGAAAATGAGGGGGGGGGGAGGTGGGGGGGGGTGGTCACAGCTTGAGCCCGGCCGCGACTCGGAACATTCAGAACACGGCAGAAAAGGAAGAGAACACAAGAGTCGTTTAGGGTTTAGGGTTTAGGGTTTAGGGTTTAGGGTTTAGGGTTTAGGGTTTAGGGTTTAGGGTTTAGGGTTTAGGGTTTAGGGTTTAGGGTTCAGGGTTCAGGGTTGAAGGATGCTTGATTACAATAATGCAGATATGTTATCTTGTGATGATGTAAACAGTATCATAATACCTCACTCTTGAAGATCGGGTGTAGATTGAAGCGTGCGGTCAAACTTCCCATGCCCTCCGACCTCAGCGTTTCTTGGATGTATCCCTGAAAAGGGCGGAGTTGAGGCATTGCTTGGAGGTTCATGGTACTTCTTAGCCAACTATAACTGGACTTCGAGTACTTATAACCACCTTAGGGGCACTTAAGGGGCTTATAAGTGGGCGAAAAATCCAGTTCTAATTACTCAATAAGTACCGTGAACCTCCAAGTAGGGTCGAGGTCCATCACAGCCCCCAGGCCCCCACTCCCCGCCGCCCCACCGCCGCAAAGGCATCATACTAACAGCCCCAAAACCCAAAACCTACAATCCTGGTTTAGGGTTTAGGGTTTAGGGTTTAGGGTTTAGGGTTTAGGGTTTAGGGTTTAGGGTTTCTGACCCCGCCGAGCCCTTCTAAGGGTAGCTGCATGGTCCCGTCAGATGGGGGCCCTTAAAGGGTACCTCTTACATACCCCTCGTATGCCCTACAAAACCTCAGGGCCCATACTTCGAGCCTTTGAAGAAGGTAGGGAACCAAATGGAGAATAAGGGACCCCTAATATAATAAGTACCCCGAATATCGTAAACCCCCATACTAAAGGACCATGCAACTACCCTTAGAACCTACCATCCCAAACCTCGATTCGACAAAAGCGTGACAGCAGCCACCCCATTGTGCCGCGCCGCTGCCGCAATTTGCGCGGTGGTGGCTGCGAGATTGGCGCGATCCCCTAAACCCTAAACCCTGAACCCTAAACCGTAAACCCTAAACCCTAAACCCGAAGCCCGAAACCCCCCCAAGGTAGGCATGAACTAGGAGCCCGCGTGGAGCGAGGTTACTTTGAAGGTTCATAAGCAACAGCCTAGTTATAAGTAGCCTCCTCCCTCGTGAGTAGGGTATGATGTTCATGAATCCTCCAGGCCGTTGGGCTTTCTGACTTTTCTTGCAGGCTTGAGGACTTCCCTAAACCCTAAACCCCAAACCCTAAACCTTAAAGCTCAAACCCTAAGCCCTAACCCTAAACCCCAAACCCGGCTACCTGGCTTTTGAGTGGTTCTGGGAAGGTTTGGATGGAGGTGGGGTGACAGACTTCCAAGTACAGCACCACGTGGGATCCTCTGCCTACAGAAGTTAGGAGACATAGTAAACAGAATTGCAATTATAGCAAGAATAGAAACAGCAAGAATAACAGTAACAACAACCATCATAATAGCAGCAGAAAGAAGATCATGGTAGCAGTCACAATCATCTTGTTCATACAGGCCAGAAAGCGACTAATTTGGCAGGTTTAGGGTTTAGGGTTTAGGGTTTTTAGGGTTTAGGGTTTAGGGTTTAGGGTTTAGAGTTTAGGGGTTAGGGGTTAGGGTTTAGGGTTTAGAGTTTAGGGGTAGCTACGTGGTCCCTTCATGTGGTCCCTTGCCTGCTTTAAAGGTTGTGAAGTATAGGCCCTTGGGTTGGATAGAGTGTATACGGGGTATATAAGGGTTCCCATTCAAGGGCCCATACTAAGGAACCATGTACCTACTCTTAGGTACTGGGAGATGCAAACGTGACCCAACAATGCAAGCAGCTCTCATAGGGTCAGAAACAAACATACCAAGCAACAATGTGCAATGAAGTTGTTCAACAAGCGATGAGCGCCCATGTTCATCGGAAAACCCCACGAAAGTTGTTCAACTGCGATGAGTGCCTATGTTCATCGGGACCCAATTTCGCAAAATCAAACTATACACCAAAAAGAGTAGTAGAAGTTGTCGCAGTCGTAGTAATAGTAATAGTAATAGTGATAGTTATAGTAATCGAAATAGAAATAGGAATAGAAGAAGTAATAGTAATATTAATATTAATAGTAATACTAATACTAATAGTAATGGTAGTAGTAGTAGTAGTAGTAGTAGTAGTAGTAGTAGTAGTAGTAGTAGTAGTAGTAGTAGTAGTAGCAGTAGCAGTAGCAGTAGCAGTAGCAGTAGCAGTAGTAGCCGTCTCACAGTTTTTTCTAAGAAAAACAACAATGATTCATCACCCCCCCCCCCCCTGCCACCCCTCCTACCACACAAGCGGGAGCCTCGGCGCATCACCCCCGCGGCCTGCGCAAGCGAAACGAGCTTGCAGCTCTTGGGTTGTCAAGGTGTGGCTCAAGGATGCTTAGGGCCTCGAGGGCGTGCTGTAGGATCTTTGGGGTGTCAAAGCAAGGTTCAGGCTTGTTGGGGCCTGTTGGTCCATGTCGGCTTTCTGGGGTCAATGTATCTAGGAGTTCTGGGGCTTCAGGGTCTCGGGGCTTCAGGGGCATTGTAGGGATTCTGGGACTGGGGGGGTTGGGGGGGAGGGGGGGTTCTCCCCGTTGTATTAAATGTACCTCTCATTATAACAACACTTTCCGGCAAATTCTGCCGAAACCGACCCCGCCTTTTAAACCCTATTCCGAAATAGGGGGTGGTTTGAGGGCTCCCAAAGGCCTCAAACCAACCAACATCCTGAAGCTCCCTTCCCTCCCTTCCCTCCCAGCCCTCCCCCCTCCCAGTCATTTCGCAGCACTTAGAGCCTGGCTCTCCACAGCCTACCTGACTACTCATATGATCTAATGACAGATCTTGCCTGCCTGTCTGTCTTGCTCTACTACGCTCTCGGGGTTTAAGTCGTTACTTACACCCTCCCAACCCTGAAGCCTAGACCCTAAACCCTTTGGACCCCAAACATGACCCTTTTTTTGGATAAAAACATCCCCCGAATATTTAAAAAAAAACACGTTTCGAGTTTCTTTGGGGGGGGGGGGGGGCATTCAATAATAGGGGGATACGATGAGGCTTAAGGGCTTAAGGCTTCGGGCTTTTGGGTCGAAGGCGAAGATCACCCCCGAAGCACCTAGTCAAGAAACCCTAAATCCTTAGAGCCTAGAAACTCCCAGAAACCTCCTTAGACACCCTCAGAGATCCTTGAGGGCCCGTTAGAAACTCGCACCTAACCCTAAACCCTAAACCCTAAACCCTAAACCCTAAACCCTAAACCCCTAAACCCTTTGAAAATACTGGCGGGGGAAGCCTTCCCAGACTCCGTGCGGGGCTTCGCGGGCGCTTTGGGCAGTGCGGGTGCAAGTGGCACCTCAGGAGGGTCTAGGGTTTAGGGGAAGTTTAGGGTTTAGGGTGTAGGGTTTAGGTAGGGTTTAGGGTTTAGGGTTTAGGGTTTGGGGTTTTGGGTTTGGGGCTTGGGGCTTGGGGTTTTGGGGTTTTGGGGTTTGTGGTTTGGGGTTTGGGGTTTTGGGTTTCCCTTGTCAGTGTCTAAGCGGTTTAGGGATGAGGGTTTAGCTAGGCTGCACTTAGGAGGGTTGCTAAAAATAAAACTTTTAGCTGCCTTATTAAGAAACCCAACAAACCCAAAAAGGCTAAAGATGTAAAGTTACAGTAAAGCACCACAAAGTTAGAGTTTCATTTACAGGTTTACAGGGTTGAGGGTCTTAGGTTGAGGGTTGAGGGTTTAAGGGCTTGAGGTTTGGGGGGTTGAAAGGCTGCAGGGCTTAGGGTTTGAGGGCTTTAGGGCCGCGCAGGAAAGTAGTTCAGGGGTTTTTCAGGATACAAGGCTAAGAGCTTGGGGTGTTTTAGGTCTCAGGGTGGATGAGAGTTGGGGTTTGAGGGCTTGGGGGTTTTGGGCACCCAGTGCCTACCGTGAAGCCAGTGGGCGCTGTTGGTGGTGGAGGATGAATCGCAAGCAATCTTCGATTCAATTGAGGGTGCATCTGCTGCAACCGTAAACCCTAAACCCAAAAACTCCTAAGGCCCTTACCTCCGAAACTTCTCAACCCTAAACCCGAAACCTCGAAACCCCTAAACTCCTAAACTCCTGAACTCCCAAACTCCTTAACCCCAAACTCCCAAACCTTAACCCAAAATCCTAAACCCTTAACCCTCAACGGCGCAGGCCTGAACCCTAAACCCTAAACCCCAAACCCTAAACCCTAAACCCTAAACCCTAAACCCTAAACCCTAAACCCTAAACCCTAAACCCTAAACCCTAAACCCTAGAACCTAAACCCCGCTCTGAGAGAAGGGCGCTCTTCGTAGCCACTCGCGACGCCTGGATTCGCACTGTGGAGCCTTTAGGCTTCGGGGTGAAGGCTGGGTTCCTCTGGGTATTTAGGGCTTAGGGTTTAGGGTTTAGGGTTTAGGGTGTAGGGTGTAGGGTGTAGGGTTTAGGGTTTAGGGTTTAGGGTTGGAGGGCCTACGCTATTCCAAGGGCTCATGGGTCGGGCCCTCCCGCGCGCTACTCCGAGCCGCCCCACATGCCTCGGGGGCTGCTGGCGGGGTCTTCGACGAAAGCGCCTTCGCCACGTTGGCCCCTGCGGTTTAGGGTTCAGGTTTTAGGGTTTGGGGTTTAGAGTTTTGGGTTTAGGTTTTAGGGTTTAGGGCTTAAGGTTGCGAGGCTCCACCGCCACCTCAGTCACGATTCTCCAGGCCCTAGAATATCCAGGCCGGAAACCCTAAACCCGAAGCCCTTGCCGTGTAGGGGTGTAGGGGTGTAGGGGTGTAGGGGTTGAGGGGGTGTAGGGGGTGTAAGGGTGTAGGGGTGTAGGGGTGTAAGGGTTGAGGGGTTGAGGGGTGTAGGGGTGTAGGGGTGTAGGGGTGTAGGGGTCTAGGGGTTGAGGGGTTGAGGGGTTGAGGGGTTGAGGGGTTGAGGGGTTGAGGGGTTGAGGGGTTGAGGAGTTGAGACAACCTTAAACCCTACACCCCAAACCCCGAAACCCTAAACTCCTTAAACCCCCAAACAGCCCTAATGAAACCCTAAGCCCCAAACCCTAAACCCGGAACCCTAAACCGAAACCCTAAAGGGTTGAGGGGTTGAGGGGGTTGAGGGGTTGAGGGTTTAAGGGTCAGCTTTTGTAGGGATTGAGGGGTTGAGGGGTTGAGGGGTTGAGGGGGTTGAGAGGGTTGAGGGGTTGAGGGGTTGAGGGGAGGGTTTAGGGTTTAGGGTTTAGGGTTTAGGGTTTAGGGTTTAGGGTTTAGGGTTTAGGGTTTAAGGTTTAGGGGTCAGCTTTTGGGTGTCCATCCTGCCTGCGGTTGCGGCCACAGCCGCGGCTGCGACGGTGTCGCTCCGCGGGGCCTGGAAACCCTGAAGGTTGGTGATTCAGGGTTTAGGGCTTAGGGTGTGGGGTGTAGGGTTGAGGGTTGAGGGTTGAGGGTTTAGGGTTTAGGGTTTAGGGTTTAGGGTTGAGGGTTTAGGGTTTAGGGTTTAGGGTTTAGGGTTTAGGGTTTAGGGTTTAGGGCAGGGTTTCTGTTTAGGGTAAAGGCTTTTTAGAGCTTGGGGTCTTCCATAAGAAGCCACAGATGACGACAATTCATAGATGTGTATATAAGTATAAATGCATTCTATAGCCACCAGCCTCCCAAAAACAAAAACCTCGACGAGTAAAGAGGCATGGGGGTGGAAGACCATAGACCCTAAACCCTAAACCCTAAACCCTAAACCCTAAACCCTAAACCGTTTAGGGCTTCCTGCTCTCAGCAGCCTGGGCATCTCAACAGCCGACACCCCACAGTGTGTGCCCCGCTGCCTCTGCCTCATCCTCGCTGTCGCTATAGGCACCAAGGAGGCTGCCTATGGCCTGGCCGATGTTGTTTCTTTGCCCTGAACCCTGAACCCTGAACTCTAAATTCTGAACCCTAAAACGTGAACCCGAAACCCTAAACCCTAAACCCTGAACCCTGAGCGCTAAACCCTACACCCTAAACCCTACCCCCTAACCGCTAAACCGTGTAGACCCTGAAGACCCAAACCCTGTAGGCCCAAAACCCTAAACCCCTGCAGGCCGTAAAGCCGGTAAACCCGAAAACCTGCAGACCCGAAACTTGGGATGCTCCCGCTTATGCTAGCAATCCTTCATAGGGAAGATAGTACCCCCTATTAGAATCCCAAACGGGGGACCTCCCAACCCTAACACCCTAAACCCTAAACCCTAAACCCTAAACCCTAAACCCCTAAACCCTAAACCCTAAACCCTAAACCCCTAAACCGACTGACGGCGCCTTCTTCGGAGCAGCAGCCTCTGCATCAGCGCCTTCGACATGTGCTCGAAGGGTTTGGGAATGGCCCCTAAACCCTAAACCCTAAACCCTAAACCCTAAACCCTAAACCCTAAACCCTAAACCCTAAAACCCTAAACCCTAAACCCTAAAACCCTAAACCCTGAAACCCTACACTTTCCTAAGCCCCAAACCGCAAAACGCAAAAAGCTCTAAACCCCCAAAGCTCAAACCTGGCAAAACCCTAAACCCCCAAACCGTCAAACTTCAAACCTACAAACCCAAAACCCCAAAACCCTCAAACCGAAAACCCCAAACCCTAAACCCTAAACCCTAATCCTAAACCCCAAACCCTCAACCCTAAAATCCTCAACCTTGAAATCGAAAACCCTACAGCCCCTTTATCTTCCCTCCCGGCTTTTGGCTGCCGGGGCTGCGGGCACTGCCGCGTCCTGCAGCGTAGGGTTGGGTCTTTAAGGTTTGGAGGGTTTAGGGTTTAGGGTTTAGGGTTTAGGGGTTTAGGGTTTAGGGTTTAGGGTTTAGGGTTTAGGGTTTAGGGTTTAGGGTTTAAGGTTTGGAGGGGTTGGAGGCTTTGGCTTTGGAGGCTTTGGGGTTTACGGTTACGGGTTTTAGGGTTTTGGTGGTTTAGGGGGGTTTAGGAGTTTAAGGGTTTCGGGGTTTACGGGTTTAAGGGTTTCGGGGTTTAGGGGCTTTAAGGGTTTAAGGGTTCAGGGGTTTAGGGGTTTAGGGTTTAGAGGTTTAGGGTTTAGGGGTTTACGGGTTCAGGGGTTTAGGATTTAGGGTTTGGGGGGGGTTTAGGGGCTTTGGGCTTGGGTTTGCGGGTTACGGGCGTGTGGGGAGTCGCACCTTCTCAATACGCAGACCCCCCATCCATCCCCTTCGGCGACGAAGACACAGTAGACAGGGTTTAAGAGTTGAGGGCATCTGTATCCCCGTTAAACCCTGAACCCTAAACCCTGAACCCTAACCCGAAACCGCACCTCAAGTTTTTCAGGGATTTTGCGGATTTGAGTTTCGGGTAGCACCCAACCACCTCTACACCCTAAAGCCTATAAGCCCTAAACCACCCCTAAACCCTAAATCAACCCTAAACTCCAAACCCTAAACCCGAAACCCTAAACCCCAAGCCCTAAACCCTAAACCCTAAACCCTGAAAGCTTTGGCTCCTTCGGAGCTGCTGCCGGGCGCAGAGTCGGGCTCGGAGCTGCGGGTGGGGCGGGCCTCCGTTTACAGTTTGGCGTTTTAGGGTTTCGGGTTTAGGGTTGAGGGTTTGGGGTTTGGGGGCTTTAGGGTTTGGGGTTTGGGGTTTGGGGGTTGGGGGTTGGGGCATTAGGAGCTTTAGGTTTTAAGGTTTTGGGCTTGTTTCTTAGGGTTTGGGGTTTCGGGTTGCTTGGGGGTTTGGAGTTTTGGGCTGAAGGGCTGGCGCCGGGCAATCGTCTCGGGGCTAGGTCAGGGTTTAGGGCTTAGGGCTTAGGGCAGTTAACCCCAACTGAGATGGCTGGGTTTTTGGGGCACCCTAGACCCTAACCCTACTCTCTTGTCTTTTTGGGGTAGGCGGGCGCTGGTCGAGCGCTCAGTGAGAAGTGAGACCCTGAGGGTACCCTCCAGGCGTTCGGCATTAAGCTGTCCTGTTGTGCCTGCTCCATGCTGTTTCCGTGGCGGCCCTGGCCTCCCTGACCCAACCCAAGCTGTCCACGCACGTGTGGAGGTCCCCAAAAGGGCGTGCTGACCCAAGTGATGCTTTGCAAAAAAATGAAAGAAGGCCTTAACTCCTGAGAGTTGTAAGTGGGCGGTCTTGGGGTGGTAGGTCCGCAGACTACTGCGCACTCCCAAAGCGCGCTTCCGTTTGGCACGCCCTAAACCCTAAACCCTAAACCCTAAACCCTGAACCCTGAACCCTGAACCCTAAACCCTGAACCCTAAACCCTAAACCTAAACCCACCCCGCAGGCCTCTGGTGAACAGCGGCTGCGGCCGGTTTAGCCGGCACCGCCTTGGCTTTGGCCTGACAAGGCCCCTCAACTCACCATAAACTTCTAAACCCTAAACGTATCCGGCTTGGGGTTAAGGGTCTAGGCTTTAGGGTCTAGGCTTTAGGGTTTAGGGTTTAGGGTTTAGGGTTTAGGGTTTAGGGTTTAGGGTTTAGGGTTTAGGGTTTAGGGTTTAGGGTTTAGGGTTTAGGGTTTCGGGTCAAGTGTTTAGGGTTTAGGGTCAAGGGTTCAGGGTTTTGAGTACCGGGCTTCCGGCGACAGGCATAAACCCTGAAGCCCTAAACCACCTTAAAACCCCTAAACCCCTAACGTCCCCTGACCCCCCAAGCCCCCCACCCCTCAGGCCCTAAAGCCTTAGGCCTCACAAGGGCTTAGAGCTTTTCAGGCCAGGGCTTGGGGCTTTAAGGCTTTAGGGCAACCCCCATTCCAGAAACCCTCGACCCAAAAACCCGAACACCCTTAACCCCCAAAACCCTGAGCACCAAACTCCGAATCCCCACTGGTAAAATGGCACATAGGAGTAGCCTGTGATAGCTACAGCAACATCTGAACCCAAAACCCTAAACCCCAAAACCCTAAACCCCAAACCCTAAACCCCAAACCCTAAACCCCAAACCCTAAACCCCAAACCCTAAACCCTAAACCCTGAACCCTTATCCCTGATCCAAACAACTCCCGGATCAAATCGCTGGGGAGCCTCGGGTTGGGGCGCGCTGGCCTTCTCGGGCGCTGGCTCGGCTTTGCCTCGTGGGCAGGGTTTAGGGCTTAGGGCTTAGGGCTTAGGGTTTAGGGCTTAGGGTTTAGGGTTTAGGGTTTAGGGTTTTTAGGGTTTTTAGGGTTTTTAGGGCTTTTATGGTTTTTAGGGTTTTTTGGGTTTTTTGGGTTTTTAGGGTTTTTAGGGTTTTTCGGGTTTTAAGGGTTTTTAGGGTTTTTCGGGTTCTTAGGGTTCTTAGGGTTTAGGGTTTTCAGGGTTTATAGGGTTTATAGGGTTTAGGGTTTTTAGGGTTTAGGGTTCTTAGGGTTTAGGGTTTAGGGTTTTTAGGCTTTAGGGTTTAGGGTTTAGGGTTTAGGGTTTAGGGTTTAGGGTTTAGGGTTTTTAGGGTTTAGGGTTTAGGGTTTAGGGCTGAGGGTTCCGAAACCAGTCTCAAAGCCTCAAAGAAGAGCACCATCTAGGCCCCTAGGCTTTTTGGCTTACTGTCTGTTCATATATATTCCAGGTCCCCATATTAGGCAGCTGTCCAACCTCTACCCTGAACCCTAAACCCTAAACCCTAAACCCTAAGCGCTGTCACTCTTGCAGCCGTCTGCTGCTGATCTGCGCCACGTCCATGGCGCCGCCCGCAGCACCCAGATGGGCACATCCTTAGCCTCATCCCTAAACCCTAAACCCTAAACCCTAAACACTAAACCCTAAACCCTAAACCCTAAACCCCTAACGGAAGAAGCCAATCACAGTCGCAGGGCACAGACTCACATTTCCAGCTTGCACCACTTCTTGACCTTGAGCGCAGGGTCCTTCAAAACCAGCGTAAGCTGGCCATGTCTGGCGTGCTGACAGCGTCACAGCACCCTTTTCCCATGAACTGCACGAATCTCAACGGCCATCAACTGCAGCCATCATGCGCAGAGCCACAACAGGCAATGGGCGCTTCCTTCCTGTTCCGGAGCCGTATAAAATGCTTAGGGTGCCCTAAACCTTTCACACGTTCAAATTTCTCAAGGGGATTAAGACTCGTACGCCTAGGGTTGTACCCGCAAGAGGTCCCCTTCATATTCGCTGACAGGATCTTGCCCTAAACCCTAAACCCTCAACCCTCAACCCTAAACCCTAAACCCTAAACCCTAAACCCTAAACCCTCAACCACCTTACAGAGGGGGCCAAGGCAAAGTCCCATGAACTTCGAGAATCCCTCGCATGGTGCCGGCCTTTCGCAGGCTTGTCCCGGAGCAGCGAAAGGCCTGTAAGCGAGTTGCGGTAGGGGGCGAGGTCTCCGGGGTCTAGGGTTTGAGGTTTAGGGTTTAGGGTTTAGAGGGTCGAGGGTCTGGGGTTTGAGGTTTAGTGCTTAAGGTGGGCATTGGGGAGTTTGGGGGGTTAGGGGGTTTGGTGAGGGCTTCGGGCGCAGGTCTTCGGGTCTGGGTTGCGGGTTTTGAGCAGCAGACCTTTGACGCAGCACACCCGCCAAAGGAAAAAGTAGGGTCAACACGCAAGCAAGGCATCAAGAACTCGAACCCAAAACACCAAACGCGAAACCTCAAAAAGCACCCTAAACCCGACAAAAAACCCAAACCCCAAACCCTAAACCCTAACCCAATACCCCCCCCCCCAAACCCACCAAACATCAACCCCCAAAAAACCCCAAACCAGAGGTTCCCCAAAACCACTGTGGACCCGTGGTGCGACAGCTTTCACCTCAACCTGCTGTTTAAACACTCCCGTTTTCATGTTAGTTGTGTAGAAGGTGTGAGGGCTTGAACGGAACACGGGCAGGGGAGGCCAGGGTTTCTGCGTTCTGCCCGAAGGTTAGTTGGAGGTTTCTGCGTTCTAGCCGAAGGTTTGGGGGATCTCATTCTGGGGCGACCTGGTGGGCTTCTCGCCAGCGACCTGCCGGGTCCACCACGCAGCCTGCAGCTGCCTGCGGGACTGGAGCTCCGTCGCCCGCTCGAGGGCTTCTGGCTCCGGAGCTGCCTCGCCTGCCAGCTTCGGCACGTTCGCCCTGCTCGACGGCCCCGGGATCGCTCAGTTTACGGTTTAGGGTTTAGGGTTGATGGTTTAGGGTTTAGGGTTTAGGGTTTAGGGTTTAGGGTTTAGGGTTTAGGGTTTAGGGTTTAGGGTTTACGTCTTTGGGTTGAAGGAAGGCAGCTGAGAGGCTGAGGTTGCTCAGCAGCGCCATGGCGAATGCGGTGCCGTGGGCATCATGACGCGAGAGCGCGAGGACCCATGTTTAGGGTTTAGGGTTTAGGGTTTAGGGTTTAGGGTTTAGGGTTTAGGGTTTAGGGTTTAGGGTTTAGGGATTGGGGTTTAGGGTTTAGGGTTTAGGGTTTGGGGTTTGGGGTTTGGGGTTCGGGGTTCGGGGTTTAGGGGCTAGGGTCAACCCCAAAACACTCAAACCATTGCTTTAGGGTTTAGGATCTTAGGGCTTAAGGTTCAGGGTTTGAAGGTCTAGGGTTTAAGCGTTTTGAGTTTAGGGTTTGGGTGTTTGGTGTTTGGGGTTTAGGGTTTAGGGTTTAGGGTTTAGGGTTTAGGGTTTAGGGTTTAGGGTTTGGGGCATACACCCTTCAGAGTCGGCGCATGGAGGAGGGAGGATCTCACTGCTTCCTCGGCAGCACTGTCGGGCAGCGGGATTGCGGGCGTGCGGAGTCTTCACCCCCAACTCAACATGAACTCGTAAGCTACGCGCAGGAGCCCTGAACCCCAAACCCTAAACCCTAAACCCCAAACCCTAAACCCTAAACCCTAAACCCCAAACCCTAAACCCAAAACTACACTGTTCCAATCAGGGTTGGAGTCTTTCAGGGTCATTGGAGCCTGGGGGTTCGAGGAGCCATGGCCATGCGAGGCAGGAACTACATCGCTGGGATTGGGGTTTAGGCTCAGGGCTCAAGGCTGAAAGGGTTTAGGGTTTAGAGTTTGGAGTTTAGGGTTTGGGGTTTAGGGTTGGGAGTTTGGGGTTCAGAGTTTGGGGTTTGGGGGAACCATTGTTCCGGTCATCCCCACTTGCTCAGGGTCCTAAGCCTTCAATCCCAAACCTCAACCCACGACCCAACACCCCGAAAAAGGGAAACCCGCAACCCAACCACAAAAGGAGAGAAACCAATCCTTCTCAGAAGGTTCAACCCTAAACCCTAAAACCTAAACCCCAAACCCTTAAACCCTAAGCCCCTAAACCCTTCAAGGACCCCAAAAGACCATAAAGCCCAACTGCTTCCTTGTTGGGGCCATATTAAAAATCATCATGTTCATTCCTTATTGGGAATATAATTGGACAACAAGATACAATTATAACCAACAAGGACCCTGCCAAGAAGCCTTGTCTCCCCCCCAGCATTAGGTCGTCGCAAAGACGGCATTAACCCAGACGGCGCGGCGAGGGAAGGAAGCCCCTAAACCCTCAGGCTTAAGGGGTTTAGGGTTTGGGGTTTAGGGTTTAGGGTTTAGGGTTTAGGGTTTAGGGTTTAGGGTTTAGGGTTTGGGTTTGGGGTTTAGGGTTTAGGGCTAGGGTTTAGGGCTGAACCTTTTGAGAGGGCTTGTGGTCTATGTTGGACTTTGGGGGTTTCAGCACGTCCGAAGCCCTCGCTGTCATCCTACTGGCCGAGCTCTCAAAAGCATTTATGTGTCAACTTGTCGGTTTAGATCTAGGGCTTGAGGGTCTTTTAGGGTTTAGGGTTTAAGGTTTAGGGTTTCGGGTTTGAGGGGTTTTTCGGGTTTTTCGGATTTTTAGGGTTTGAGGGTTTATGGTGGGTTCAGGGTTCAAGCCCTCCTGGTCAGTTTATGGTAGAGGTGCGGCCTTCCCGGGTGCGCTGAGGCTTCAGGGCACTGCGCTCTCATCAGGGTTTAGGGTTTAGGGTTTACGGTTTGGGGTTTAGGGTTTAGGGTTTAGGGTTTAGGGTTTAGGGTTTGTGGTTTGGGGTTTAGGGTTTAGGGTTTAGGGTTTAGGGTTTAGGGTTTAGGGGTTAGGGTTTAGGGTTTAGGGTTTAGGGTTTAGGGTTTAGGGTTTAGGGTTTAGGTTTAGGGGTTAGGGTTTAGGGTTTAGGGTTTTGGGTTTAGGGTTTAGGGTTTAGGGTTTAGGGTTTAGGGTTTAGGGTTTAGGGTTTAGGGTTTAGGGTTTAGGGTTTAGGGTTTAGGGCAAGTTTAGGGTTTCAAAAGTTCATTTGCTTCAAGTGCTTGATGAGTTGGGGGGTTGAGGTGAATCTAAACCCTAAACCCTAAGCCCTTAACCCTAAACCCTAAACCCTTAAACCCGAAACCCTAAACCCTTAAACCCTAAAACCCTTAAACCCCTAAACCCCTAAACCCTTAACCCCCAAACTCTACACGCTACCTGCCCTCGCCTGCAACTCACGGCCTACATCGGCCAAGCTGCACATCGACACCCGGCCCATGGAATGATGGGCGCTTTTCTACAGAGCTTGGGATCTAGAGTCTAGGGCCTGTAGGGCCTTTAGGGGGTTTGGGGCTAAGGGTTTAGGGTTTAGGGCCTTTAGGGTTTAGGGTTTAGGGTTTAGGGCCTTCTTTAGGGTGTAGGGGTTTGGGGCTTGGGGCTTAGGATTCTTCAAAATATGGGAATCCCCATGAACCCAGGGGATATAAGGAGGGAACCCTGGAATCTTATTCCCCTATAACCCCTGCATATTCCTTACATCGTCCCTATATACCGAAAGTAGCCCCTTCATTACCCCTAACCCCAAACCCCTGCACCCCCCAAACCCCAAACCCCAAACCCCTAAACCTGCCCCCAACCCCAAAACCCAACACCGGCTTCCAGGTTGAATAGGTGTTCATGAGGCTGGGGTCTTTAAATCTGGAGCAGGAGCTGTAGGGGCTCAGGGTTTTCGGGCTTAAGGCTTAGGGCTTAGGACTTCGGGCTAGGGCTTCGGGCTTTAAGGCATAGGGCTCGGTCCTTCCGATACCATGCTGGGGCTTAGGCCTGAGGCATTTAGACACCGCTTTGGGTTGGGGGCTCAAGGGCTTCTTTAGGCGTTTAGACGTCACCTTGGGCTTCGAAATGTTAGCAGCAAACCCTAAACCCTAAACCCAAACCCTCAACCCTTCATTGTCATTCCATGCGCCACTGGCAGAGATGGCACAAGATACATTTGCCTGCATACGTTGAGGCGTGCCCCCCCCCCCCCCCCCCCCCCCCGCCATCAAAACACCATAATCCTGGTTACAGGCTACTGTGCCCCTAAAGATAAGGAACCCCCAAAAATTCTTTAAACGGGGTTACAATTTGAAGGGATTTCGGGCGCAGCCGCACTTGAAAGAGACGGCTCACTGCAGGATTTCTGCAACCGACGTGCACGGTGTGGGGTGACGGCCCTCAAAAAGGACCCGCCCGGCTTGGAGGACGCACACAAGGCAAAGTGCGCGTGGAAGGTCTTAGAACCCCAGGGTTTAGGCTTTGAGGTGTGGGTTTGAGGTTTAGGGTTTAGGGTTTAGGGTTTGAGGGTGTGTAGCTATGAAGGGGAATCTTGCAAGGCCTCCACACCACTCCACCTACCGGATTTGGTCTTAGGCTTGTGGGCCTCAAAGACATAGACCAGCCACTAAGTCGCCCGATGTCCCGAAGCCTTAAACGAGCGTGGCACAGTCTGACCCCTAGAATGCTTAGGGGGTTAGGGGACTTAGGGGCGTTCAGGGCTTAGGGGGTTCCTGTTGGGGGCTGAGGGGTGTTAGGGTTTATTGTTCAAGGCTGCGTCCAAGGCGGCCATGCCCAGTGCTCCTCCCACCGATTCCTAGGAATCTCAGACCGATTCACCTCGCGGCAGGCTTCGGGTCTTGCAGGGGTTCAGAATCCTGGAGCCCGAAGCCACCGCCCTGCTAGCCCTAAACCCTAAACCCTAAACCCTAAACCCTAAACCCTAAACCCTAAACCAACACCCCTGGATCGGGTCGGGCTTACGTCTTTTGAAGGTTAGCGTTTACACAAGCTCATGGTTGCGGGGCCTACTCCCTTGAAGCCGAAGTAAACCCCATGACCCTAAACCCTTCAACACCGTTGAGGCTTTCGTTTGCTCATGCCTTTCGCGACGCTGTGCAGGCTCGCTCAAGACAACTTCCGCAAGACGTGGGCTGCTTTGAAGGTTCGGGGCTTAGGATTCCAAAACCCTAAGCCCAAATTCCAAATTCGCACCCGGCCTGTTTCGGCTGTACCACCCTTTTCTAGGGTGCCTGGCACCTTTCCCGGATGGACAATGGATGGTCAAATTCCTAGGGCTGTGCCTTCGATTTACAAGGAGGAACCCCCACGATCCTCCTCTTCATGAGAACACCCTGAAGCCGCCGTTTTGTTTGGGGGAGTCTCCCTGAGCCAAAAACCCTCCAACACCCCCAAAAACGGCTCCCTAGCAACGGCCTAGATCTGTCCTGGGACCACCCCTCCAGACCAAAAAAACCTTCGAAGACTTGAAGACCCTGTGCTAGGCTTGCCCAAGACTGCCCTAGATGCCCTAAACCCCCCCCCCATAAGAACCTCCCCCCCCCCCCCACACACCCCACGGTCTGAAGCGTCTGTCATGGTGAGAATCGAGGGCGGTAGCCCAAAAACCTAAAAGGCAACGACCGGTGAAAATGAAAATTGTCCCGGGGCGCCATGTCCACCCCAAAACCCTGCACCCCAAACCCTAAACCCTCGGCCCCAAACCCTAAACCCCAAACCCCAAACCCTAAACCCTAAACCCTAAACCTATCCCCTACCCCTGCACCTGACAGCCTACGCGCTGGCCGGCTGCGGCGCCGTCGCACCTGGAGCCACGGGAGGCAACTGCCAAAAAAACAAGAACTCGACAAGCTTCTGCCATTTTTAGGGGGGTTTGGGGTTTAGGGAGTTAAGGGTTTCTGTTAGGGTTTCGGGTTTAGGGTTTAGGGTTTAGGGTTTAAGGTTCTTAGGGCTACTATTTGCTTGACAACCCCCTGAGATATAGAAACATCTTCCTTATAAGGGCGGCATACGGATTACGACTTTGTTTTTCTTCTTGGGGGGGGGTTCTTGAACAAATAGTTTCTGCCCCAGACCTTACAACGCTGAGCCTTGCACCCTCAGTTTGGGGTTGCGGGCTTCGTGATTGAAATCGAAGAGCCTTCAGCTAAACCCTAACCCCTAAACCCTACACCCTAAACCCTAAACCCTAAACCCTTATCGGAGTGAGGCGGTTGAAATCGTTTGGTGACATTTCGAACTCTAGAGCACAAGA
>CAJNDS010000336.1:430000-442500 GCA_905221605.1 Symbiodinium natans
TGCCCCACAAAGCTTCGCCGCGCCTGGAATAGAAAGGCCCCGCCACGCTGGCCCCATGGCCGCTGTAGAGCTTGTAGAGGTCCGGTGCGTCGAAGTATCCTCTGAGGGATTTGTGGGTTTTTAGGGCTTTTGGGGCTTTTTTTCGGGCTTTTTAGGTTCTTAGGGTAAGAATGTTTTTACCTGTAGAGCTTTTAAAGGTCCGGTGCGTCGAAGTATCCTGAAGCAGGGGCCTTTCGGGCTTTTAGGGCTTTTAAGGGCTTTTTAGGGCTTTTTAGGGTTCTTAAGGTTTAGGGCTCAGGGCCTAGGGTTCGTATTTGGGTTACCTGGCTGCCTGCCCCTTACGCCATAGTGACATCAACCCCTCCTCCACTTCAGTCCCCATGACCCGAAACCCTAAAATGGCGTTTACGAAAAAGGGGACCCCTCAAATAGATCCCAAATCCTCGAGGATCCCAATAACATACCCCTAATTGCGGAAACCCCATACAAACCCTGAACGAACCCCAAACCCTAAACCCTAAACCCTAAACCCTAAACCCCCATCCGAAGTAAGGGTTGAGCCCTAGAGTCGAGCGTGCGCCAGCGGCGTGTCTCCCTCCGAGTCGCCTTGCTTTGGGGAGCCCGGGCCAGGGGGGGGGGGGGGGGGATATAGGAGGGGGGTTTAGGGTTTAGGGGTTTATTAGGGTTTAGGGTTTAGGGTTAGGGTTTAGGGTTTAGGGGGTTTTTAGGGTTAGGGTTAGGGTAGGGTTTTAGGGTTTAGGGCTTAGGGCTTAGGGCTTAGGGTTTAGGGTTTAGGGTTTAGGGTTTTGGGTTTTAGGTTTAGGGTTTAGGGTTTAGGGTTTAGAGTTTGGGGTTTAGGGTTTAGGCTTCAGGGTTTGGGGTTGAGGGTTTAGGGTTTAGGGTTTAAGGTGTAGGGTTTAGGGTTTAGGGTTTAGGGTTTAGGGTGAGGGTGGAGAGTTTAAGGCACTTGAGGCACTTAGGGCTTCTTGCGGCTCGCACCTCGTTTTGAGGGTTCAGGGGGTTTAGGGTTTAGGGTTTGGGGTTTGGGGTTTAGGGTTTAGGGTTCAGGGTTCTCCCCAAAGATACCTTTCGGACAGAAGAGGAGATAAGCTGAACACACGGAGGTCCAAACGTCGCGCACTAACAGGGTACCACCTGTTCACCGGCTTCCGTTGGGGCAGTGAAGTCTGGCGGTGGGTTTAAGGAGTTTAGGGTTTATAGGGCTTAGGGTCCTCGAACCCTAAACCCTAACCCGAAACCCTAAACCCTAAGCCCTCAGCCCTAAAGCCTAAGACTTGCCCAGCTGCCTGCGTCCAGGTTTGACTGCTTCTTGATGAGGAGCTGGGCTAGCTCGTACATTCCTCACGTGGTTTAGGGTTTAGGGTTTAGGGTTTAGGGTTTGGGGTTTAGGGTTTGGGGTTTAGGGTTTAGGGTTTTGGGTTAGGGTTTCTTGAACCCAAAACCCTGAGACCCTGATACTAGCCTACGAAAAGCCTCGGATGTCCCCTCAAACGGGTTTAGGGTTTAGGGTTTAGGGTTTAGGGTTTAGAGTTTAGAGTTTAGGGTTTAGGGTTTAGGGTTTAGGGTTTAGGGTTTAGGGCTTAGGGTTTAGGGGATGGACAATCAGGCTGATAAGGTTCTTTCTTTGCCCAGGGCGTCCGATTCGTTCTTGGAGTTTCAGGGCCCCCGGGCTTTGGGAAGCTTACTAAATAAGTTCGCGGTCTAACCCCATGCTGGCAACAAGCCCTAAACCCTAAAGCCTACACCTTAAACTCTAAAACCCTAGTTCGCTTGGGGGCTTACTTGATCGACACAAGGGCTGCCGTGCATCCGAAGCCCGAAACCCTAAACCCCAAACTCTGAAGCCTAAACCCTAAACCCCAAACTCTAACCCTCAAACCCCACACCCTCAAACCCCAAACCCCCGAACCCTAAACCCTAATTTTAAACCCTAAACCCTAAACCCTAAACCAAAAGCCCTGCCTGGCAGTCGATGATTGGCCGCACAGGCGTGGAGCATCGTTCCCGACTCCTGGGCAGTGTATTTTGGCGACTCGGGGCGTGAGGTTGATTGTAGGGTTCTTAAGCTTAGGGAAGCTTCGGGAGCCTTACGGAGTAGTAGGGAGTAGTAGCGAACCTTGGGTTGTATATCCCCAAACCCTCAACCCCAAACCCCAAACCCCAAACCCCAGACCCTAATCCCCAAACCCTAAAGCCTAAACCCACCCTTAAGAACCCAAGAAGTTGAGAGAGCCCTCTGGTGCAAGGCCAGGCTCGGTTGCTCGGATGCCTTGTCCTGCACCAGGGTTTAGGGTTTAGGGTTTAGGGTTTAGGGTTTAGGGTTTAGGGTTTAGGGTTTAGGGTTTAGGGTTTAGGGTTTAGGGTTTAGGGTTTAGGGTTTAGGGTTAGGGTTTAGGGTTTAGGGTTTAGGGTTTAGGGTTGCGGGTTTAGGGTTGAGGGTTGAGGGTTGAGGGTTTAGGGTTTAGGGGTTAGGGTTTAGGGTTTAGGCGCCTGCTACAGCCGTCATGACGCGTTGAATCTAGGGCGCACTTCTTTCGGGAGGTTTCAGGTTTAGGGCTTAGGGCTTAGGGCTTAGGGCTTAGGGTTTAGGGCTCAGGGTATAGGGTTTAGGGCTTAGGGCTTAGGGTTTAGGGTTTAGGGTTTAGGGTTTAGGGTTTAGGGTTTAGGCTTTAGGCCCTAAGTTTAGGGTTTAGGGTGAGGTTTTGGGGTTTCAGGCATTTCCCATCCAACCAAGGCAACTCAGGGGACTGGTTGCAGTGAAAGGCAGCCTCGCATGAGTTTCGTGTCAGGGTCAACGCCAGCCACCTTAGCAGGCTTTTTGGTTCGGGTTTAGGGTTTAGGGTTTAGGGTTTAGGGTTTAGGGTTTAGGGTTTAGGGTTTAGGGTTTGGGGTTTAGGGTTTAGGGTTTAGGGTTTTAGGGTTTAGGGTTTCTGGGTTCTGGCGCTTATCAGGGTTGCGGGGCGACTTATGCGGCTAAGCAGCTTGCTAAACGAACGCCAATAGGGTTTAGGGTTTAGGGTTTAGGGTTTAGGGTTTAGGGTTTAGGGTTTAGGGTTTAGGGTTTAGGGTTTAGGGTTTAGGGTTTAGGGTTTAGGGTTTAGGGTTTAGGGTACAGCACCATAGATTCTGAAAACCGCGAAGACCCTCCTGGAAAATGAAGAGCGTCCACCAGAACCCCCTGTAAAGCTCCTTCAATCTCGTTGGCCTTCAACCACCACACCCCCAAAAGCCCCTAAACCCTTCTCAACGCCGAAGAAGATATAGATTTTGGCCCTAAACACCTAAACACCTAAGCACCTTGAACACTCTAAACACCTAGCACACCCTGAACACCTTAAACACCCTGAACACCCTGGACACCCTGGACACCCCAAACACCTTAAACACTCCAAGCACCCTGAACACCCTAAACACCTTAAACACCCTTAAACCCTCAAACCCGTAAACCCGTAAACCCATAAACCTTAGACCCTTAACCTAAACCCTAAACCCTAACCCTAAACCCTAAACCCAAAAACCCAAAAACCCCAAACCCTACCTTAGGCCTGGTCACAAGGTGCCGCGCGATCTCCAGGACCTTGGGTGGATGTGACGCCCACGCCTCACCTCGGTTGCTAACTCGTTTAGGGGTTTAGGGTTTAGGGTTTAGGGTTTAGGGTTTGGGGTTTGGGGTTTGGGGTTTGGGGTTTGGGGTTTATAAGGTTTAGGGCTGCGAAGAGGTCCGCCCTCCTTTCGCCAGACCTGATTCACCGCATGCAAGCACATGGGTTCATCTTGTGGCTGAAAACGGCCAATGCTTTCGACTAGTGCGCCGTCGTTTCTGGGTAGTCCTGTAGTGGCTGTTGGGAGCTATGTCGGACATCACGACGGACACGTGCTACTGGCAGACTCCTGGGTGGCGCCGACCTGGGGCACGCGCCCGATTCGGCAGGCGCGCGGGATGTTGCAGGCAGAGAGGACGGCAGCGATGGAGGCGATCCCCCGCGAGGCCGTACAACGCGCAGCTATCGAGAGCCGGCCTGGGACACGACCATGAGGTTCGGGTCGCACAATCTTCCCCTGCCGAGATGCGACTGTTCGAGGCAACCACCCATCGATGAGGACTTGGCGACAGAAGAGCAAAAGGCAGACAACCGGAGCCTATAGGCGCGCTTTCCTGGCTGGCTGGGAAAACTTACAGTAGCAGACGTCGGGTTCTGCAACTTGGTTTCATGTCGAGCTGGACAGGACAAAGAACAAGGAGTCCATCGCAGACCAGTTGACCTGGAGAATGCCGAGGCGCTCGCGTACCATGACGGGCAAACGCACCGCCGCAGGATCCTACGCCCTGGACCTATAAGGCGGCGAATAAGGACCGGAAAGCAAAGCGAGGCAAATCCCGCACTGTGAACCGGGAGCCCTTTTCTCCTCGACTGGGTGTGTCGTTGCACTTTCGCTACTGTGCATCAGCCATCGAGAATGCGAAGCACATCCTCGCCGTCCTGATGACCGGGAAGCTGAGGAAGCGGTGGCAGCCGTGTGAGGACCAGCACAAGTTGTTTTACTCGTCGGCGCCATTGTCATGAGTGCGCCAACCTTTGGGGCATGTAAGCGGCATAGGTCAGAATTTTAAACAAAAAAAGCGTGAAATGCGCAACTCTCTGGAAGACGTCTTGTGAATCAGCACCCAAACCCTAAACCCTCAACCCTAAACCCTACATCCTAAACCCTAAACCCTAAACTAACCCTAAACCCTAAACCCCCTAAACCCTAAACCCTGACCCTGAACCCGGAAGGCCGAAGACACCGCTTCGCCCCGACTTGCGGCCGAAAGGGCCGAGCTCGCAGGAAGGGGTCAGGTCCTCACTCGAGGCCCGGACGACATCACTGTGTGGGGGGGGGGGGGGGGGGGGGGGGGTTTGGTTTAGGGTTTAGGGTTTAGGGCTTAGGGTTGAGGGTTGAGGGTTTAGGGTTTAGGGCTTGGGGCTTAGGGCTTAGGGCTTAGGGCTTATAGGTTATAGGGCTTAGGGCTGATAGGGCTTAGGGTTCTTGGGGTTTTGGGGGTGTTTGGGGGTTTGGGGTTTTAAGGGTTTCGGCTCCTGCAAAATGCCGCGAAACTCCAAGAAAGTCTCTCTGCAATTGTGAGGGTTTTGGGTTTGCGGGTTTGGGGTTCAGGGCTTAGGGCTTAGGAACTTTAAGCCCTCAACCCTAAAAGTCCCAAACCCTAAACCCTAAGCCCTAAGCCCTAAGCCCTAAGCCCTAAGCCCTAAGCCCTAAGCCCTAAGCCCTAAGCCCTAAGCCCTAAGCCCTAAACCCTAAACCCTAAACCCTAAACCCTAGTCGTGCCCGAAGGGCCAGCTCTTTCGCGCCCAGCTGGCGGAAGTCCCGCGCCAGCTCCTCGCTACCTGGCGGAAGAGGATGCAGGCCCGTGGCAGCTGCATCTTTCTTGGGTTGAGGGTCTGGGTTTAGGGCTTTCTAGGGTTTAGGGTTTAGGGTTTAGGGTTTAGGGTTTAGGGTTTAGGGTTTAGGGTTTAGGGTTTAGGGTTTAGGGTTTAGGGTTTAGGGTTTAGGGTTTAGGGTTTAGGGTTAGGGCTTACTAGGGTTTTGGGGTTTCCAGGGGGGTTTAGGGGTGTCGGGGTTTTGAAGCTCAGTGCGGCGGACTCTCTGCTCTCCGGCCTGTGGCAATGGCCATGAAGAGAGGCGTTAGGCCTCCGCACACCTCGCAGCAAACCTCCTTGTGGTCCTGCAGCAGGTTTGGGGTTTGGGGTTTAGGGTTTGGGGTTTGGGGTTTAGGGTTTGGGGTTTAGGGTTTAGGGTTTGGGGTTTTTGGGGGGGTAAGGTTTGGGGGGTAAGGTTTGGGGGGTTAAGGTTTGGGGTGGTAGGGTGCAGGAGTTTTTGCGCTTGATCCGTATTTTGGGGGGGGGGGGGGGGGGGGGGGGGGGGGGGGGGGGGGTGCCCTAACCACCATGGACCGTACTATAACAGGGGACCCAACCAGGACCATATCCCACCATGCTCGCCTTGGAACCATAGCGGAAACAAGACTTTGGACATAGTGATTTGCTACTCCCCTGGGGGCTACATAAACAAAAAATAGCGGAGACGATCGTTGGCCTCACACGAAAGGACCGGTTGCATGTCAACCCTATACCCTATACCCTAAACCCTAGACCCTAGACCCTAAACCCTAAACCCTAAACCCTAAACCCTAAACCCTAAACCCTAAACCCTAAACCCCACAAATCATCTCCAAATGACTGGAGAACCTAGAGCTGGAATCGTAGACCCGGATGCCAGACCTCGCTGCAAGAGACCGAACCCCACAAACCCTCAACGAGCCCAAAAAGCCTTTGAGCACTAAAACCCCTACAACACCCGACCAAACCCGAAATACACAACCCAAAGCAAAAACCCTCAAAAAAAACCCGAAAACCTGCTTCAAAGAACCGAGCACCTTAAACTCTGCGACACGAGGAGGACGCAGGATTTTCTGAAACACACGAAGAATAAGGTTTAGGGTTTAGGGTTCAGGGCTTTTTATAGCACCAGAAGAAAAAGACACAACAATGAGATCCGAATACAGGCCCAGATAACAATCATGATAGTGAGAGCAGTAGTGGTAAGGAGCATCATAACCATGATGTGGTACATCCCAACGACTACACTATGAGGCTGTTCTCATCATTAGAACACTTAGTTAACATTAATTTCCCTACACATGATTACCATCCGTGCCCTCCACCTCCATGTCACTTTCCTGACTTTGGCTTTGCCGATCGCTTTCGTCCATCTCAGAGCCACCTGAGTCCCAGCCAACCGGTCCCAACCCTAAACCCCAAACCCTAAACCCTAAACCCTAAACCCTAAACCCTAAACCCTAAATCCTAAACCCTAAACCCTAACCATCGCTCTGAGGTTCCCCATTGTGCTTCCCTCTTGAGGACTCTTGGCTCTTAGGGCTCTGAGGGTTTTTAGGGAGAGCATAGCCCTGGGGGGTTTAGGGTTTAGTGCTAACTACAATCGGGCTTCGCGGGGGTACCCAGCCATAGTTATCTTAGGGACCAAAAGGGAATACCACCGACCCCTGAAACATGTGGCCGCTTCTCCTAGACTTTGGGGCAGGCGGCCTCGTTAAATCTGGGGTACCCAAAAGGGGACCATAATGTAGAGAATCCACCATGTGTCATATTTCAAAAAGAGACCAACGAGTTCCCCCAAGAAGGTACCCGAACTTTGGACCAAAGTCTTGGGAACTGGACGATGTGGGGGTTTCCGAAATGAGGGGGGGGCCCTTGTTGCGGTCCATATTATAAGGGAATCTCGTCTATATTGGGGGTCCCCTATTTTCGTAAACCCCCATGTCGCCTGAATCCTCCATGTCCTCCAGGTCGTCGTCAGTCTTCTGCCGCTTCGCTTCAGCCTCTTTCGGCTCCTTCAGGCCACGGAGCCCCTGTCCCTAAACCCTAAACCCTAAACCCTAAACCCCAAACCCTAAACCCTAAACATTCAGGGCCCTAGGAGGTCGGGCAACCGCAAAGTGGCAACAAATGATGCACAACGGCAAAGGGGTTTAGGGTTTTAGGGTTTAGGGTTCAGGGTTTAGGGTTCAGGGTTCAGGGTTCAGGGTTTAGGGTTTAGGGTTTGGGGCTTAGGGGACAACTTTAGGGTGTAGGGTAAACGGAAAGAGAAACTTAGTTATGGAATTGTCTCTCTACACGTTAAGGATCGGGGCTAGATGAGTGAAACTTCGTATGTTTTGTTCGTACCATTCCTGCAATTCTCTTTCTATGAGGGCCGTCCGAACACGTAGTGGATGTCGATTTCTTGTGTCGAGCTCATCTGCATGACTTGACGTGTTTGCAGTTAGATGATCCCAACTGCATCAGTCAACAGAATGTCGTCAAAATTCATTGCCCCTTCAGACATCATTTCGGATCGTGGAATGACTTGCCCACTCCGTAAGCTACTGTGAACTCGCAGCTGCATGAAGACCGCCGTCAAGACCCCAACCCTAAATATCAATGCAAACCACGAAGGTAGCTCCTCTTGCTTCTCCTCCTGGTGACACAGTGCAGAGCGGTTGGGGCGCAAGAGTTTCCAACCCGTGGGGGGATTGGAAAACGACGTGAATGGTCTTCGAGTTTAGGGTAGACATGTACGCATTTACTCCAAAACTATCCCAAAAATGATTGTCAGAATGGCGGTGTGGATCCCATCTGAAGCGCAGAAAACATATCATCTCAAGACATGTAAACAAGCAAACCTCAAGAGCTGTCAAATCGACATGTGTAAACCCTAAACCCTAAACCGTAAACCCGAAGAGCATGAAAGGCAGAGATTCCTGAAGTCCCTCCTGTGAGTGTCAGGCAAAGCAAGGAAAGATTTGAGGCTTTCCCCGATTAGGGGTACCTTATTGGGGTCCTCATTCGAAAGGAATCCTACTATTTAGGGATCTGTATATGGGGGCGTCCCCTATTTTCTTTCCTAAATCCCCCCCCCCCCCCATTTGAGCATTCTCCTGGAATTCACGCGGGCCACGAGGGTTTTGGGTTTCGGGTTTAGGGTTTAGGGTTTAGCTTTTAGGGTTTTGGGTTTAGGGTTTAGGGCTTAGGGTTTTTAGGGTTTAGGGTTTAGCCCTGAACACCCGCCAGAAGCTTGAAGCAGCACTCAGCACCCGAACGTACCTGCCTGCGCTTACAAGAAGCCTCCCCACCCCTTTTTCAGCAACCGCCGCTGCTTCCTCCTGTGAAGCAGACTCGTCACTACCCCAGTGGTCGAGGCAAACCTGGGATCGTGGGTAATGCTGCGTACAAGTTCAGATGCTAATATGACCTTTGCTATGCGCAACTTGGTGTGCGACTTCTTTTGTTTCTGTGATGCTCATGAACCATATGGCAATTTGAATAGTTACGCGAACTCAGACGATGATGAGATCTTGAACCGCGCAATGGTGCCGACTTAATGGCATCTTCTCCCAATGGTGTCTATCACATCACCTCAAACATCCCGACGACGTTAGAAAACAGAATGGTCTGCTCGAGCTGCTTTGTGAGACGAACTTTAACAGGTCGTGCTTAGGCTGCACGCTATTTGCCAGGCACCTGCAAATTACATCCGTCAACCGTAAACCCTCGACTCACCGTTAGAACACTTTCGACACACCAAGCCCAAAACACGAGGGGCCGTGTGGCGACTGGGCCCCGCAAGTTTGCATGCAGAAAAATCAGTTGGGCCAGCATCTCCTAACTCAAGCCCAAAACAGAATCTCCACAGGTGGAGCACCCTAAACCCTAAACCCTAAACCCTAGACCCTAAACCCTAAACCCTAAACCCTAGACCCTAAACCCTAAACCCTAAAACCCTAGACCCTGAACCCTAAACCCTAAACCCCAAACCCCAAACCCCAAACCCCAAACCCTAAACCCTAAACCCTAAACCCTTCAGGCTGGGCGCCGATGTGTCGTGGCCTTCCTGGGTAGCAGAGCAGTCCAGCGGCGCGCCTTCCTGGCAACCCAAGCCCCTAGGGATGCTCGCAAGGGTTTAGGGTTTAGGGTTTAGGGTTTAGGGTTTAGGGTTTGGGGTTTAGGGTTTAGGGTTTGGGGTTTAGGGTTTGGGGTTTAGGGTTTAGGGTTTGGGGTTTAGGGTTTAGGGTTTGAGGTTTAGGGTTTAGGGTTTGGAGTTTGGGGTTTGGGGTTTGGGGTTTGGGGTTTGGGTTTTGGGGTTTGGGTTAGGGTTTCGGGTCGAGAGTGCTGGGATTGAGGATCTACTGGGGGAAGAGGGCTTGGGATCACGCCAAGGATAGCGCCACATCACCCGCAGGGTCTGCGGGTGGTGGTGGCACATCCGCTTGATTGTTCATGTTGTTGTTCTTCTAGCTTGATTCTTCTTCCTCCTCCTCTTCTTCCTCCGTCTTCTCCTGCTTCTTCTTCTTCTTCTTCTTCTTCTTCTTCTTCTTCTTCTTCTTCTTCTTCTTCTTCTTCTTCTTCTTCTTCTTCTTCTTCTTCTTCTTCTTCTTCTTCTTCTTCTTCTTCTTCTTCTTCTTCTTCTTCTTCTTCTTCTTCTTTTTCTTCTTCTTCTTCTTCTTCTTCTTGGGCGTGCCCGACTGTGTGCGGGCGATAGCCTCCTTAGGTGTGGTCCCTCTATGGCTAAGCAGCCCCTAATTCAGCCCCAAAGAACTGTTAAGGTGCCTTCTAAGAGTCCTTCCTTTACCCTTGCGCAGGCCTTCAGGAGCTCCCGCACTTGGGAGATGTTGCCGGCCCCCGTAGCCCGGACCAGCCTTTCGGGGGGTTTGGGGTTTAGGGTTTAGGGTTTGGGGTTTAGGGTTTAGGGTTCGGGGTTTAGGGTTTAGGGTTTAGGGTTTAGGGTTTAGGGTTTAGGGTCTAGGGTTTAGGTTCAGGGTTTGGGGTGTACGGGGCTTCAGGGTGTTTGAAGGATCAACCTTTAACCCTAATCCCTGAACCCTGGTGGGCTTTCTGCGGTTTAGGGTTTAGGGTTTAGGATTTAGGGTTTTGGGTTTAGGGCTACAAAGGTTTGAGGCTTTTTGGAGGGCCAGGTGCTCGTGCTCTGAACCACAGTGTGACTTAAGTGAAAATTTACGGTTTAGGGCTTAGAGGCCACAATACCTTCCCAGCAGCCCCTCTGCGCCTCTGAAACAGCTCGCCTCGCTCTTGCGCGGTGTATGGGCGTCTGATAACCTCAACGTTCTCGGGACCCTAAACCCTAAACCCTAAACCCTAAACCCTAAACCCTAAACCCTAAACCCTAAACCCTGAACCCTGTTTGGGAGCTGCGGAGACTCTAAGGGGACCAGGAGACCAGAGTAGTGGTTTGACGTCAGCCATAGGGCTTGGGGTTTGGGGTTTGGGGTGTGGGGCTTAGGGTTTAGGGTTTAGGGTTTAGGGGTTAGGGCTTAGGGCTTAGGGTTTTTGGGGAGGGTCCAGGACTTCGGGCTTCGGGTGCAGGGTTTAGGGCGTTTAGGTTCAGGACTTCGGGCTTCATGTTTGGGATTGAAGTCTTAGGTTCAGGTGTCCGGGTTTTAGGGTTTACGGTTCGGGATAGGGTTTAGGGTTTAGGGTATCGGGTGTAGGGTCTGGGTTTAGGGTTTAGGGTTTAGGGTTTAGGGTTTAGGGTTTAGGGTTTAGGGTTTAGGGTTTAGGGTTTAGGGTTTAGGGTTTAGGGTTTAGGGTTTAGGGTTTAGGGTTTAGGGTTTAGGGTTTAGGTCTTAGGGTTTAGGGTTTAGGGTTTAGGGTTTAGGGTTTAGGGTTTAGGGTTTAGGGTTTAGGGTTTAGGGTTTAGGGTTTAGGGTTTAGGGTTTAGGGTTTAGGGTTTAGGGTTTAGGGTTTAGGGTTTAGGGGGGGAGGAGGAGAAAGGCTACATCTGCGGCTACTCTGCAGTGCTGGTTCGGAAGATGGCGATGCTGCGTCATCGTGCATTTCATGCCTTTAGGGTTTAGGGTTTAGGGTTTAGGGTTCAGGGTTTAGGGTTTAGGGTTTCGGGTTTAGGGTTTAGGGTTTAGGGTTAGGGTTTATGGTTTATGGTTTTTGGTTTAGGGTTGAGGGTTTAGGGTTTAGGGGTTAGGGTTTAGGTTTAGGGTTTGGGTGTACGTCAATAGCTGCAGATACTGGCATATGACCAGAACTCTGACTTATGGTCCCTTGCAAGGTGCCGCTAGATGAGGGCTGCAACTCGCAACCTGAACCCGAAGCTTTATACCCTCACCTCAAACTTGAACCTTAACCCTAAACCCTAAACACCCTAACCCTAAACCCCTAACCCTAAACCCTAAACCCCAAACCCTACATGTTACCCTAAACCCTAAACCCTAAACCCGAAACCCTAAACCTCCCAGGGCGCGTCCGACGTCAACCCCTACCTCTCCTCTTGCGTAGCCTGGGAGCTGCAATATCTGCCTTGCAGCCCGGGAAGATGTTCGACAGCCTGGTTTGGGCTTGGGAATTTATGGGATTTGGGGCTTGGGGCTTAGGATTTTACAGGATTTTGGGCTGAGGGTTTTGGGATTTTGCACGGTGTGGGGAGGATAGATAGGGTTTAGGGCTCGGACCCGGAGTTCAAGATTTTGTAGGGCTTTAGAGTATTCGTAGGGTTTCGAGATTAGGGCTTAAGGTTTAAGGCAATGGGTTTGGTTTAGGGATTATAGGGTTTAGGGTGTATCCCGGAAGCACTATGCTGAGGGGTAAAGCCCTGATGGAGTTGAGTAGCTTGGTTCAGGTCAGGGGCTTTGGGTTTAGGAGTTTAGGGCTAGGGAGCTAAAGGGTAATTTAGGAAGTTTGGGGTTTGGTTAAGGGTTTAGGGCGCACTGAAGAACACGCGGTTTTTTCCCCTCAGTCAGAACCCCTAGGATAGCTCTGAGAACCCCAGTTCTTACTTACCCTAAACCCGAAACCCTAAACCCTAAACCCGAAACCCTAAACCCGAAACCCTAAACCATAAACCCTGAACCCTAGTAGGTTTGCTTCATCTTGGACGGGCCCCCTTTGGGC